>JACEII010000309.1:0-36986 GCA_014332785.1 Antheraea mylitta | reverse complement strand
GTATGCATATATAGAGTGTTACAAACAAATCCACATTCGTATTTGTAATATTAATAAGGATTTCTATTTTTGTTTTATCATTCTGTTCTGTTCCGTTTTATATTTAGGGGTGTAAGGGGTGTCGAATAATATCATAAGACTTGAGACACCCAAGCCAACCTCACCTGCACGTGGTGCACCCTGCTGAATAACGAACGAGGCAGTGACGCAAGCGGGGTGGTAGGGTTTTACAGCCCGACTGGGTCGCAACCACCATGTATATGGCGAAAAAGCCCGTAATAGTGATTCGCTTCTACGGGTCGCGTTTCGGGATCAGCCTGTGCATATCCAGCTTTTTATAGGCCGGCATGATAGTGGCGACCGGCGATGGACAGTGTGTCAATTGGTGGTCGGTATTATTTTTGGATTGCACTATGCTTACCATCAGGCATAGTGCAGTCCCTTTGCCGTGCTACAATAAAAAAAAAAAATATAAAAACAAGATACAATTTGTCAAACAGTTTTAGTGACAATTTGTAAATAATTTTATTACTATTTACGTACAAACACTAACAACCCGGAAAGTATTTCAATTTCAACGATTTTCATGGAATAACTGTCTCGAGACGAAACAATATTTACCGTGGGAGCCGACAGTGATGGGCTCGTTAGTGTTTCACTCGTATTGAGTGTATTGACTTTACCAGTTCGTTGGAGCCAACAAGAAGGCAATGTTTTTTCACCGACGAGATTGGTGAACGACGCGCAATAAGGTAAATGTTAAGTATTTGAATCATAGAAAAATGTGGCTTATATATACATATGTAGTGTCGTAATTCAAATGTTTTCATATAATAAGTATGGTGTCGTTACTTTTTAGGAATTTGATAAAAAAAAAATGTTGCAGATGTCTAGAAACAAGTAATAAAATACATTACAATTATTCATAGAAATGTCTATCCGTTCATCTGTTCGTCTGTGTTCATGATAAAACCTTCAAGAAAATCAGAATAATACCTTCGAGTAGCAATTAGTCTTAATTTCATTAAACTCTATCAAAAGTTTTTGTAATTTTAATGACGACGCGACTAAAGTACGAGTCTAAAGTAGATAAGGAAATTGACTTAATACATTCATATGGCTTTATTAGTCACTGTTTTCTATATAAGGTTCCACGCGGACGAAGTGGCGTGCACAGCTTGTCTTAAATAAGTTTGGAATGCATTCCGTCTATTGTTTTTGAAATTAGTGAAATCATACTTCTTTTGACGCTTTTGGGAAAAATGAGAGTGCATTTTTAGAACGCACGCGCTCCCCGACATCTAAAAGCGACATCATGAAGTTGATTGGTAATTGTCTGTCAAATTTTTTTATATATCAATTTTTTTTATAGAATGTTACTGTTTTTTGCCGAGTCGTCGCAGTTTCAAATTAGTTATAAGTGTCTAAACAATTTAGATCCATTTTTCACACTTAGAGATTTGCAGTATATGGAATTCAAAAAAGCTTCCTATATGTCGTAAGACAAGCAATTTTTTTTTGTGTTTCGCATAATTTGAAATCTGAAATATAATCTATGTATTAAATAATACTGTCTTGGTCAAAATAGCGTCACAATTAACCAATTATTTATTTAATAATTTTTAAGAAATAAAAGTTATATGTACATATACATACATACATATATATACATCAAGGAATTTTCTATAGTACGTTATTTTAATTTAACCAACAGTTACTATATAAGCATCCAAAAAATGTTTTTACGACTTCATTAGAATATATTGACTTTCCCTCTTGACGTTTTATAAATATAATATACTGAGAAATCCTGCGGAAGAATTTCTGTAAGCGATGGTGAAAACCACATTAAAATCTGCTGCGTAGTTAAGAAGAACTAAGTAAACACACAGATAGCGCGATAAACGACTATATATTATAATATTCATATAGCAGTTTTTGGCGGGGTTTTCAGTGTGTCATGTAGTGACTTTTTTTCATGATCTTGTGTTACTTGACACTATAATTTGTAATATTTATGGTATTATACGTAATATAGTTCGGCCATTGTGTAAAAGTGAAGTGGATTCTTAGATGCCACAAAACTCCTTTGAAAGTTTTATTAACGGGGTCATCCTCTTGTTGTATCATTGAAATTATCACAAAACAAATGTAATAACTTACTAAACAATGGCGTAATCATTTTGAAGTTTGGATGCTGAAACCAAAATTATAAAACAAAATTATATATAAATCATAAATATTGTACGTTTTACAAGCTTGTAATATTTGTCAGAAATGTATTATGTATCAAACTAGATGCAGATAGTCGGACACACTATAAAAAGTAGTCTTAGCTGAATGAAAATTATTATCTTTTTCTTTGGCATAAGTGGCAAACGAATAGGTGCGTCACCTAATGTTAAATGATCACCGCCGTCCATAGACACTTGCAACACCAGCGGATTCGCAAGGGCGTTGCCAGCTTGTGTTTGGAGGAAGGGGAGAGGGAGGGATGAGGAAGGGGATGGAGAAAGGAGGTAGGCCTCCGGCACTTTCACTAACCAAACGAAACGCAATAATGCAAGCATTATTGTTTTTTTTTTTTATTGAAGCACGATATAGTGACTGCACTACGCCTGATGTTAAGTATAGTACAATCCAAAAACATCGGCAACTACCGAGAGACAGATTATCCATCGCCGGTCGCCGCTGTCATGCCGGCTATAATGACGAAAGTCACTCGGTACTGGATATGCACAGGCTGATCCCGAAACGCGACGCGCAGAAGCGAGTCACTATGACGTGCTTTTTCGCCAAATACATGGTGGTTGCGACCCAGTCAGGCTGTAAAACCCTACCACCCCGCTTTCGCCATTGCCTCGTTCGTTATTCAGCAGGGTACACCACGTGCAGGTGAGGTTGGCTTGGGTGTCTTAAGATGTTACACGATACCCCTTACACCCCAAAAAAAATTATTACTTCACGTCGGTTTTCTATGGGAGAGTAATACTACCCTGGGCGAGCCAACACGTTCATACCAACCAGTAATAGCTCCACTATAGCTCTAGCATATTTGGTCATATAACTCTACCGTTAGACAGATGAAAAATGTGCAGAGAACAAACACATCGAAGAATGATTGAAAATTCGGACACTAGGATATTACGAATAAATCGTGGAGCGAGAACGAATATAGATCGTGTCAGTGACACAACTGATTTATTTGCACATAAAACTAAAAACGACTACACGGATTATAGTAAAAAGAAATATATACAATGCAATGTAATACTCGAAGCGCGAGACATTAATAAATATCCTAAAATCAGGAATAAAAACATTCATGAATATTCTGAAAGTATTCCAAGAAAAAGAATAGTGATGTAAACTTTATCTACTATCACATAAGGACTAAAATAAATGTTACTGGATTACTTTAATAAAGCCATAATAACTTAATAACCACATGCACACGTAGAGATGTCGTCAAAATAAATTGAGAAATTAATTTTACCCACGTTTCCCATTTTATTTGACGCTTAAAAACTTCGCTAGTAATTTAAATTCAGTACCGTAATATAATTCATGTCTGCGATTTCAGTATGGAAGTTTTATTATTAATTCAATTATAACTATATATTTTTTTCTAAATTATTCTTGACTTTGTATCGTAAATTATAAAATTCACTTTTATAGTACACTAGCTGTGCCCGTGCCTGCGTCCGCGTGAAACCAAATATATAAATGTGTGATTAATAAAGTATCTGAATGCATTCAACCCAGTTACTAATCTACTTTTCTCTCGTACTTACGCCGCGTCGTCATTAAAATTACAATAACTATTGATAACTCGTGGACCGATTTTAATTAAACAAAGATGAGGTTATTTTCTGAGATATGCTTTATGATTTTCTTGGTGTGGTTTTATTGTGAATACTTTAGCAGTCATACGTGTTCATACAAACCGACAGACAGACTGATAGACACACATTTTTTGAAACTGATTGATATATATTGTATTATTTATGTCTAGACACACGCACCTGCTTTATTTTTAATGTACTTTTAATAGTCTTTTTAATTCCATAGCATATTTCACATTTAAATATTGATTTTAAATTGAAGACCATATATGGCTAATCTTGAGTGTGATTTAACTATGAAAATTACATTTATGGTAACGTTGATTGGTATGTATCTGTTGCATTATACGTGTTCATTTTTTTTGGAGAAACATTGGAACAGAATACACTAGAGGTCATTTTATGTCGATTTAATTTAACTGTTAATTTCAAAACTTAATGTAACAAAACAAGATCAGATCATAACATACACTTATACTGTAAAAAAAAGTATATCGTGTTCCGATGCACCATGCCATATCTAGTGAGAATTGGAACTTAAGTGTAGTTATCGGAAGACATCAACAGGATATTGGCGAGAAATTTTCAACTTCAGTGTGGTATTTTGCTAGTCACACGTAGAAAAATCTCTAACACCATGTCATGGTTTCATCAATATATTATCCACCACAGAAAGCTCTGACTAAGAATATCAATTGAGCCATCATCTACTCAGTGATTTTCAAGTAATAAGCATATGAGCAGATATACAAACAGGGAGTTTTTTTCTGTTGACATTGAAGCAGTTAAGTTGTTACTAATGTGACCTACTAGAAGTGAAACTATTTTTTTTTCTCGAACTGACTACGCTATTCACCTAGCAAGGTCTTAACAACTTCACCGGACTCAGGCGAGCGCTTAAGGCATTTAGCCGATTTTATTTATGGCAACTAGCTCAAGGGTGCACGGCACACCTCGGCTTGGCTGTTGCCCGTTACATGCAATTCGCGACCTATCTTAGTTAACCTAGCTAACTATTCGTATATGTATGAGTTGTTGAAACGTATATGTGTACCAAGCATACATATCTCAACAACTCTTACGTATATTTCTTGTCGAGCGAGATGTGAAACTAACATGCTTAATATATAAGAGCTTACAAATTTAAATGGAAATCATTGGCTGAGTGCCATAAACGCTCGCCTTAGTGGTCCGGTAAAGCCGTAAAAGGTCTTTAGGTCTTTAGTCTTTAGGTCAATATCCGTAGTATTTATAATAATATTCAAACAAAATGATATATATCATTAGTATGTAAGTGTAGTATATACCTAGACCTTGATTTAATTAGTTTGATACTATAAAATTCGTTTGTTACTTACAATGAATTAAAAATAGAAGATTTTGTTAATTATTGTTACTAAGAGTTTTGAAATCCTGATTTGTTTTTTCTTTAATTCAAGTTTCGGTCTCCTAAAATTCCCAGTATCTGGTAACGACACCAAAACACAACAAACAACAGAACTGTGATTGGAAACTTCACAAAATCTAATTGAATTTCTCGAGTGGGTGAAAACGGATGAACGAAAACCTCCGGCGTCGATTAACAAAAAGCTCTCTCAAAAATCAAATTTTAATTCTGCGAGGCGACGAGATCAAAGGCCTTATTGAATTCAACAGTTTCCTTTCGAATACAATTTTCGTCACTTTGTTGTGTTACCTTTGTTTTTTTTTATATAAATATCACAGGGCTGTTTTTCTTTGGTGCCAGCGTCCCGAGGCGTCTGGATTGGCTCGTTACGTGCCATAAGCAATCATCTGAGAAAAAGGGGCACGTGACTTTGACGACTTCTCTTATTGCAAATGTCTACGGTCTATCGTTGTATTCATTGGCTCTAAAATGAAATTCATGTTTCGGTTTCCTCGTGGGCTTATTTTAATATCCATTAACTTCTATTTTATGTTTTCTCCGTGAAATATCTTTAGATTCATGCTTTAAGGGTGGCTATAAAGTTGTTTATTATTAATATTTCATTTAAATAAGGGGAGTTTCATTATCTTGTTATCTTTATAATGTTTTCTGGGAATCGTTTTGTATATATTATTATATTACTATTAAAGTTTTGTATCTACACTAATTTAAGTTACTATTTCTTATAATAAATCATTTAATTATATCAAAATGTACTTACTGTAGTACGCTAATTTTGCGATGCCATTACGTTCTTGATTACACCCAGTTCTCGTCCGATCATTGAAGTTTTGCAACGGTACGCATGGTCGGTACTTGGATGGGTGACCACCTGGGAACACCGTGTGATGTTGGCTTTTCGTTGTATTTTTTCCTGAGTACAAACGTTTCACTTTCATCGTGTGTCTTTATGATGCAAATTTATTTGGGAATAATAATATTAGACTTTATGATAAAGTTTTAAAACACATTACCGATTTACAAATAGTAGGTTCAAGCACCACGTTAAGTATATTTTAGCGTCAAAAGGCTATTATTATAAAGTGAATCATTACGCGAACGATAGTAATATCTAAAAATGGCTTTTTACATTCCCTACAAACGACAATGGTTCGCATAGTTGTAATAAAAATGTATACAAATCGAGTTTCTTGCCGGCTCTTCTCCATGACTGGGTTATTTTCCTCGAAACCTTGGTTGTGTTTTGACGTTGATAAGCGCTTTTTAGGACCTATTTTGGATAAAGTGCTTCCTTAGTGCGTTGCAAACTAGTTGGACCGGCGAACATTGTTCTGCCTTGATAATAAAAAAATCCTAAAAGTCAACCGCAGAACCACCTACCGAATCTAATTGTGAATTTAAACCATTCTTAAATCTACCCATCTGAACACTCACAAAAAAATTGATCAAATTCTACCCACCCGTTTAAAAGAATCAAAATCTGCTTACCTAGAAGAAGTTCTATGACATACAACACGGACAAAAGAATTATCATTACATAGTACAAAATAAAGTCCCCTGCCGCGTTTGTCTGTTCGCGATAAACTTACAAATTACTGAATGGATTTTCATGCGTTTTTCACCTTTGAATAAAGTGATTCATGAGGAAGGTTTTAGTATGTAATTTGTCAAGGATTTTTCTATAATTAGGGCGGGACAACGTCTGCCAGGCACGCTAGTATGTATAACTGTATATAGCTGACCCGCGCAACTTCGTCGGAATAAATATATAAACACATACCTACTTGGTTTAGGTAATGTCTTACGCATATGTGGAAGCGATATAGAATATACTTTAGGACCTATTTTCATACCTACTAAATGAACATTTAAAATGCATAAAAATCGGTCCTGACGTTTCGGAGGAGTTCGAACACAAACACCGTGAGACGAGATTATTATATATTAGATACAAATTCACATTTTTTATTGACTTTAATAAAATCCGTCTAATAACAAAATTTAGCACAAAGGATAACGCAAAAATATTTTTCTCTTAAAAGACTAAGCGCGCGTACCAATTTTCATGATGGTCAGGTATGTTGTACAGAATTTGACATTAGACAACGTCATCTAGTAACAAATTATATAAAACAAATAGCATATAAACATACTGGAGTGTATAAATAGATCGACATTATTCTTATTTGCTTTAATTCTAATTACTTATATAACACAACTCTTTTAAATGTAGGTTCTTTATAACCAATGATATCATAAGTAAGAATTTTGACAATAGAAATGGCACGATAACGCACACATATTGGTATTCTCCATATCATTGATGAAAAAGAAATAGGTATGTATATGATGCTTAGATACCAACGGATTGAGGGTACGGCAACCGTCAAAAGTAAGTCAAGATTTAACAAAGCGCTGTCGAAGCTCTTACGACGCAGATATCTTTATAATTATAATATCATTGTTTACAACCTTATTTTCTTACTATTTTATTTAATTACTTTTTATATGGTCCTTTTAGCAATCTATGTTTATTTCTTCGCTTTTTTACAAATAATATAAAAATATATATATATTATGTGCAGAGAAAAAAATTTAAGCAAAGATATACCTCGTCTATAACATTTGTTTGTAAAAAGTGTTATGTGTTTATTTTCCTTCTCCTGCGCATGCGCATCATACCGCTTGCTCCACTTTTCCACGGCAAGAGAAGAGATATAATACTTATTACGATCATAGTTTCTTAAAACTCTAATATGTTATATCATATGAAGATAGCGTGATTTTTTTTAGATATAGCTTAAACCTTTAAGAAGTAAAACTATAAAAGTTTCATTGAAATGTCTCAAATACTTTTTAAATAATATACGCACAATGGCAGTTCTTTATCATTTTATTTACAAAAATCTTAGTATTGATTTTGTGTCAATTTTAGAGATATAATTACGCATCCACTTATGAAAATGTCTTCTATATATAATATTGATTTACAAAATTCGCAATCGAAATGTAATAAGCAAGCCAACGAAATTAATTCTTATCGTTTTAGTTTCAATTCTAAACACAATATCTTAACCTATGTACAAAGTTTAACATTAATTGTTACCCTCGTAAACTTATGCGTGAGATTACAAACACACACAGTACAGATGGTTCGTTAATTCTCCAAACTTAGCGTAAGGCACGTATATTTGGACTTGAACAGTTAAGGGGAAGTTAAGAGAAAGAAATAATAAGATTGTATAAACCTTCGTGATATTCGTGTATTACTGGAAACATTGTCTTTAAAGTTATCACGTAGGTGTTCAATTATATGACAATAGCGAGCCCGGCGGAAGTTATCCCACCTTGATAATAAAAAAATATGTAAACAAATTATATACCAAAATCTTTCTCGTTAATCATTCTATCTAATAGTGAAAACTGCATGAAAATGCGTTTTGTAGTTTTTGAGTTTATCGCGTACAGACAGACAAACGTGGCAGAGGACTTTGTTTTACGCTATGTAATAAATAGTTAGCAAGAACTGATGATTTTGTTCACGTTGATTGGAATATAACATTCATGTTATAAAATAAAAAATAGGCAATGGGAAAATGCTTAAGAACATTTCCCTCCTCTGTTTCTCAGCTAATTTCCTTCATTCTTTTTTTGTTTCGTAGTTATTGACGAGTTTTACTGTTATGAATAAAAAAATGTAAAAAAAATTATTTTTCTCCCTAGTCGCAGTTCAACCATCGGACGAACAACACTTATAAATAAAACGATAGATATGTGCCATTATGTTTTTTTTATATCATATAGGAGGCAAACGAATATGCGGGACACCTGTTGTTAAGCGATTACTGCCATCCATAGACACTTGCAACCCCACAGGATTCGCAAGTGCGAAAGGAGAGGAGAGGGGAGATGGGTCTCCGGTGTTCTCACTGACCGAACAAAACGCAACAATGTAAGCACTGTTACTTCACGTTGGTTTTCTACGAGAGGGTGGTGCTACCCCGGACGAGCCGACCCATTCATACTGAAACCAATAATAGCTTCAGCGTGGCTCTACCACCTACAAAACGGTAGTCCCGTGAAAGCTGTACTGGCTAAGTAGTCCAATAATGTAGTTAGTTCGAAAAGAGTGCCGTTCTGCACGCATTATTTATAAACTACTCAATAAAAACTAAATTAGAATGCTTTCTTTCATGATGTCTATCAAGCAAATAACCGAGTAGAGAATACACCTATTACTCAGAAAAGTAATCGTTTCAATCAGCAGTACCTGTACGACCAAGCCTAGCGCGGTTTAAAAAAAAAACACTTTAAAACTTTGGGGTGTGAGGGGTGTCGAGTAACATCTTAAGACTTGAGACACCTAAGCCAACCTCAACTGCACGTGGTGCACCCTGCTGATCAACGAACGAGGCAATGGCGATAGCGGGGTGGTAGGGTTATACAGCCCGACTGGGTCGCAACCACCATGTATATGGCGAAAAAGCCCGTCATAGTGACTCGCTTTTGTGCGTCGCGTTTCGGGATCAGCCTGTGCATATCCAGTACCGGGTGACTCTCGTCATTATGGCCGGCATGACAGTGGCGACCGACGATAGATGATCTGTTTCGCGGTGGTCGCCACTGTTCTTGGATTGTACTATGCTTACTATCAGGCATAGTGCAGTCACTTTGTCGTGATTCAATAAAAAAAAAACTAACATAAATTGTTAGGTATGCCTTACAATATTAGTTCTTTTCACCAAAAAAAAATTCGAACTAGTGTTAGACGGATTTTCGAAGCAGCCGATTTCCATCTGAGTTATTTTTGTTTTGACAGCGGCAGTGAAATTTAGCTTTATATTCTAACTATATTTTATCATAGCCTGAAAACTCTTATAAAAAGTTTTCTATGAATGAAATTTAGCTAGATCGATTTATCGTCTCCGAAACCACCTATATAGTAAGTTTCACGGAAATTGTTAACGCCGTTTCCGAGATATAACAATAAAAAAATGTACAAAAATTCCTCTTTAAAGGTATTTTATGTATATAAATACTATTTTTCGGGTTACATGGATACTAACGGACAGATATACAAACGGAGACGTCACCTTTTATTACACGTAATAACAACAATATTTCTTCTTTGCAGAATTGCCACCAGATAAGCCTACAATTAAAGCAGAGAAGGGATGGTATGCGTCAGGGGACTCCTTGCGTGCACAATGCTCATCACCGCCGGCAGATCCGCCAGCTAACCTCACGTGGCTACTCAATGGAAGAGATGTGAGTTGATTATACCTGTATAAATACATATAAAAATATTTTATTCAATTTATACCCCGAGAACCAGCGGTTTGGAATACATTCCAAATCAGCAAAAAGAATCGGGCGATAAGCCAACGGATATTGTCTTTCTCTGTCATTAAACAAAAATTCAAGGATTTTTTTTTTGACTTTCCAAATCCTTTACTGGTTCATCGGACTACTAAGGCGAGCGTTTAAGGCACTCAGTCGATTTTATTTGGGCTAAGGAATTTTATTTAACAATATTGCTCATCTATTGGATTAATGTATAGAGTTTAATGATATTATGTATACGGTTTAAAATATATCAATAAGCGTCGAGTTAAAAAAAGCCATGCCATCTAAGTACTATCGCGACTCGCAATACATATACTTTTAGGGTTATATTAGAGTTTTATTAGACTGTTGTAATAATAATCCATATAAAAATTGTTATTAGTCGATATTTTTTCAGAGGAATTCAACGCTATCCATTTTGTTTAAAACTTACCACTACATGACGTTGAAGTGCATCAGCTTGCACAAAATCGGTATGTATAAATTTGCTCAGATAGGTCGCGAATCGCATGTTTCAGGCAACAGCCCAAGCCGAGGTGTATCGTGCACCCTTGAGCTAGTTGTCAAATAAGATGGGCTGAGTGCCTTATGCGCTCGCCTTAGTAGTCCGGTGAAGCTTTTAAGACCTTGTTGGGTCAATAGCATAATCAGATCGAAAAAACATTAAATGGTATGTCTAAGTGAACTTGGATAATTTTGGCAAAACATATAATACTAGGTGTATCCGCGACTTCGTCCGCATGTAAACTTATGTAAAAAACAGTGAATAATAAAACATCTGAATGTATTAAGTCCATTTACTTATCTACTTTTCTCTCGTAATTACATCACGTCGTCATTAAAATTACAATAACTTTTGACAGAGTGCACCAATTTTAATGAAACAGAGATTAAGTTATTCTCGGAGATATACTTTATTGTGAACTAAGCATTTCAGCAGTAATGTGTGTTCATATAAACAGAAAGACAGAAATTTCTAAAAATGATTGAAACGTATTTTATTTCTTATTCCAAGACCTGCAACAATTTAAAATACACACACGTTCGATTTACATTCTTATTATATTTATATAGATTTATGTATAGAAGATATTTTGCTTCATGTCAATCTTTTATTATGACAAATATTGAAAGCAAAAAATGTATAGAAGATATTTTGCTTCATGTCAATCTTTTATTATGACAAATATTTAAAGCAAAAAATAATAACGAACGTGTAATGTCGTTAGTATGAAACCATAATTTGATGATAAGTACTTACTTTTCTAAGTCCGCCTGGCTGGCTACAAGCGTTAAGTTGAAAATCTGTTGCCAAGACCCTATGTGTCTGTTTCTGCATGGAGTGGCAATCATCACACCCACACTGATCGGAGTACCTAGGCTAGGCAGTGGACTGTATGTGAATTGACTGGAGGTAGATACCCCTTGAAAAATGTATGCCGAAAGTATTTCCATATAAACAGGATAAAAGCCTGATTTAAGTTGCCGTTGGTGAGATCACCACTTTTTCCAAATGAACACACACAAAACACAAAATAGTATTCCGGACCGCCATGTCGGTAGTGGCGAGCGAGTCCGAATGTAAGCGTGGGTCCCAAGCAAATAACCGATCATCAGAGATTTTCCATTGGCAAACGATGTGTCTAAAATAATATTGCCTACCTCCAACTAATTTATGCCCAAACACTGCAGCCGCATTTGAGAATCAGTATTTCAAGGTTTAATGGGTTTACCATCTTCGACCGAATCCCTATTTAAGATCAGGTTAGATTGTAGTCAAAATCCAAAACATATACTGCACAAAAAAAAAACTGAGTACGTTAAAAAGCTACCCAACATTTTTTGCAATACTTTTTAGTAACAATTCACTAAGCAAATGTTTCTTTCGTTCAATTCTGTTTCACTCTCCTTCAAAATCATACGACGAAAAAGTAATCTTACGTGATCGATCGATCTACGCTTCACCACTCAGAGGAATTATGTCACGCCCCCACGAACCACTTCAAACAGTGTGATCAAATATTACACAGATTCTCGAGTGACGGAGAAGCTCACTGTTAATTAAGTTACGTAATTAATGAGATCGCTATCCGATAAATCTGATTAGAGTCGTGTAAAATGTTCCGTATAATGCTTCATTTCAGCGTTTTCTTGAAGCATGTTTCGTTATGTCATAATATTGCTATGTTCTTAGTCCTAGGATATGCTCTTTCGAATATTCTGGAAGGACGCTGAAATTTTGTGTACTATTGTCAATTAATAATTCCATCATTTTGTTTATTATTCCTTTCCTATTTCATACGATTTTATCATTACTAGTAAATCGTAGGAGCCACTATTGACCTGTGATACCTCGCTATTGACTATATCAGGGGTGTTACTAATGACCTCAAATGCTATTAGTTGAAGTATTTGGCTTTCATTATTTACACTGATGTGAGACACCATTGGTCGGAGATATCAACTCTTCATTGTTTACCCCTATGTGAAATGCCATTGGTTGGAGGTTTTATGTGCCTTGATATCTTAAATGGCGACCTATGACTTGATGCTGGGGGGCATTATCGCTTAGACAGTCGGATTAGTAAACCTATAGATATTTCGTCGTAACTATGTTCAGTGTAGTGTTTCTGTATCTGTTGACGTTTTATTCGATTATTCTCAGTGGATTGATCGATCAAATCATAACCATGACGTCACTATGGATGACGTCATACTTCAACATGGACACCATTTTATCGCTGCCCCGGCAAATATAACACGTATAATACAGGTATATTAGATTGAGTCGGTTGTTAGGTACTGTTTTTGAATAGTACGATGGCTATATTCAAGCACTTCTTGGTACTAAATCCTTGGTTAAAAATATAAATTGCCCATACTTCTAATCATACGTCCGTCATAATTACCGTTAATCATTGTTAATATATTTACGGATTTTTAAAGGGATTTTCTAATTTATTGTATATGGTACGATTAAGCTCAATATTTAACGAATAAAACTTGCAATTTCATTATCCAAATATAATAAAAAATTATACCTACTGTTCAGAATACAACGGAGATGTCAACTCAGCGTCGCCCGTTCAGAATCGCCTGGGGATACCCAGCGTAGTGTCAACGTTTGATAAATGACTTTCTACCCTTTATTTTACTCCATGGAATTTATATAAACGCATTCCGGGAAGATTTTATAATATAAAAAATCAAAAATATTCGACAACGCAGCTTTCCTCTCTTTTTAATTTAAACGGAGTGATTTAATCTATACTTCTATACTATTCTATACTCATAAAGCTGGAAAGTTCGTTTGCTTGAACGCGCTAATCTCAGCTTAATAATTGGGAGACGATAAGTTACCATTATACATTTTAATACATATGAAACTGTTTAAAACTTACAAAGCAAAATATGGATATACCTATAATATTAACAATTATTTTATACAACTAGTAATCACATGATCATCCACGTAGCTTATATCTGTGTATGTAAAGCAGACCATCGCTTTACCAGATCTAATTTTCCTAAACAAGGTAAGGCTAAATAAGAAATCTACTCAAAAATGTAATGTTTCTATTCATTCAGCCGAAAGGCGTACATTGTTTTATATATGCTACCCTCAAAGATGATTAAAATAACCGACTTCACTCAGCTCGCATCAAGCGGGTTTCCATAACCAAGCTATTAGCCTAAATTGTGACCGATACGTCTTCCAGTGCACGGTCGTTACTCAAAAGCTCTTCAATTCCTCTGAACATCTGTTCTACAAACAATGTGTATCATACACTGCTACTGAAGACTACCAATTTAAGTACATAGATTTGCTCTTTATGCGGATTTCCTAATACTAGTGGGCGCCCAGTGGTCGACATTCGACCATAGTTATTTGATTTTTTAAAGTTTGAACTTTATTAGAGTTCTTTTGTCAAAGGGTACACTTCTATAATCAAAGGTTTTCGTAATGGCTACTCAGTTATTTGCCATGATCTTTAATTATATATCCATTTAAAAAAAATCTATGTGTAAATTGAAATTGAAATTGATTATCAATTTGACACAAAAATCACGTGGTAAATAAAGCTCTCAAATTTTAAGCAAACATAACATTACGAAAATAAAGAAATTTATCGCAACCTATGATACAATTTTCAATTAATTTTACACGACACCATGGGTGGGTGATATTTCTGGGTGATATTGAATTAAATGTAGTCTATTATGAGAAATAGGGATATGCCCAGCATCATCGTTTTGAAAGTAATGAATCCACAATACAATTAAATGGTGAATCCAAGACAAGTATGTTTTTAATAGTACCATTAGCTTTTGAAAATAGATTCTCTTTTTTTTGCTACATGAGGTTGAAATGGAACGTTGTAACCGCGGAGGTCTAAGTCATGGATTACTTTTATGAACAAAATTCTTATTTTGATTGTACGAAGTATTATTTGGCTCATTTTTTTATTAATTCATCATTTGAAGTGAGTTCACCATAAAAAATAATAAACATTACAATAATAGTTATATTTTACAATATCATTGTTGAATGTAGGATGAAAAATGGTAATTAGAACGTAAGAGTTAAAAAGTTGAGCATAGCAACCTCCTTCACAACCTTCTTTAAAGTTCGTAATTATTGACGGCTGTCAAAATGTCCTTTTATTTACATGTGTGTATATGTTGTGTAAAATTCGAGTAGTAGTGTGAGTAGTGCATATTTTAATTAATTTAATATACTTCTAATGCATTTTATATAAAATAAACAGCTTTCTGCACTTCTCCGCCATATAAACTTTAACTATGCCAAATTTCAAGTTCACCCGTTGACAGGAAATAGGTTAAAAAGGGGTACAAAGAATTTGCTTCACGTATTAATATATAGATATTATTTCTAACTAATTCCTTTCGATAGCTCACTCGTATGAAAGCCACCGTTAACAATTATGTTATCCATTTCATTCTATAAAAGTAATATTAAAAAAATACTTATTTAAGAGAAGAAGTGACTAGTGGAGAACAACATATCATTGTCCGTATTTTCAAAAGTATTGGAAACGGATACGAACCGACAAAGTATTTGCGCAAAACGACGTCCTCTTCAGTGACGCGGGCGAGTTTTAAGGTTGTTTTCCTTAGTCGAGAGCAAAGTTCTTTGTAAACGCTCCATCGATTTTGCAAACGTTTTAAATCTATTCTAAAATAGCGTACTCTTTCTTTTAAAACTGGTATAATTTTAATGAAGGACTTTGAAGTCTTTTGATAAGTATAATTTGTAACTCAGGTGAAGTGTTGTCTTTGCTAATTATTATTTATTAACTGATTTACTTAAGTTAGAAGTATGGTAGTAAGTAGATACGTTGTTAATAGACACTTTGTCTCAGACACGGAATGAAAAGAAAACTCTCCAATTGCTTTTAACGTGCCAAATACTTTCAAATCTCATTTGTCTAGAAAAACGCAAGCAAGTGAAGTAAACACCTACATAAAATAGTTATATTATAGCCTGTCCAAAATTACTTTACATGCTTAACTTTAACACCAATATTTATGGTCGCAGCAAAAGCCTGTGTTTATATTCACTTTACAAAGATGATACTTTAATAATCCGATTGCTAACATGTGTCGTTCCCACAATCATATCACAAACTCTATCATCACCTGCACTGCCGATAGTTATAGTTTCACTTAAGGCTGAGTAAATTTCGACATGTAATCCACAAATATAAGTTATTATTCTAATATTATTTGTTTAAAGTAACTATATATTTAATAATGAATGTATTTTATAAAGCAATGACATACATGCATTGGCTTGAATAGTAAACCAGACAAGAAATTAGTAATTGTATAACTTTAAGCTTAACATTTTTCACTATGATTTTTGCGTTATTAATGAAATAAAAAAATATTTACTACACACTTTTGTTAAAATGAGACACGTATAACCTCTCAACTAATTATAAAAACTGTGTATATATTACAATTCGATTATAGATTAAAATCTCTATTAAAAATGTTGCCTATGGAAGCTGTAAAAGCCTAATAGCGTTAGTGAGATCGCAAAAAAATCTGAATTTAAAACAAAAACTGGGTATGCAAATCTTTTTAATGCGTAACATATACCAACAGTTTTATTTAGAAAGGTGCCCAAATATTGACTAGAGTAGTTAGTGGTTTCCATATAAATGCTTCATTTTTAATCCATTAATGCTTACCTAGTTTATATAAGATATTCATCTCAAAATTTATATACCGTAGGCGTTGTTCATAAGTTACATAAAAAATATTAATAGATCTAGTTTTACCGATACAATTTATAGATAAACATTAAATTTTTTTACGACTTCTGACTGTAATTTAGGTTATCATTCTCCGAGTCATCCACTAGCGTTTCTCTTTAGCGATTCACGCTTCCTACGAGATGACCAATATAAATCATGTCCGCTTTTGGAACGGCCTTAGAACTATATAGGCTGAATGTGCTTATAGTCTATTATTTACAAACATATTCAGAAATGACTGTGCCCGCGTCATCGTCAGCCTTGTACCTAATATAAAAAGACAGTACTAATAAAATCATCCGAATGTATTGAGTCCGTTAACTTATCTATTTCTCTATCATACTTAAATCGCATCGTTATTAAAATTACAATATTTTTTGATAAACTCGAACGATTTTAATGAAACAGAAAATTACAATACTATTACAAAAAAATACGTACTTGCTTTAAAAAGGTTACGGACTAATAGTACCGCGCTCGCCCGAGGCAAGTTCGCGTTATCCTTATTACGCATGTCTAACCTAATCTAACCAAAGCGAGACAAAAGAACAAGATGGCGAACATTCAGCGAGCGCGGTGCATTTAAACCTAACCTTTTTAAAGCAAGTGTTCAATACGTATTTAACTTTTTTGTAATAACACCGTAAGTGTTTATGATTCATATGTGTATGATTTTCTTGGTAAGGTTTTACTTTAGCAGTGATGGGGGTTCGAACAGACAGACAGACATTTCTAAAAATGATTGAAACATATTTTATTTCATATACCTAGACATCTGCAACAATTTTCCTTACAAAAATCTAAAAAAAAAATTTAGAAGATATTACTTTCCGGAAATCCATCATTAAACATTATATTGAATGCTAATTTGTACTTCCGCCTAGTTTTTTCTCTAATACCAGTTTAATCAAGCAACGCGGTTTTAATACTTTTCATTTTTTTGGTATAAAAAGGCTTTTTGTTGCAGTGAGACGTAATAGTGGTAAATCAATTCCAGGCAGAAGTGCAAATTAGCGTCCACTATAATATTTATAAATCTAGAAACTACAAACACGATAGATTAACATTCTTATTATATGTATGGATTTTAATATTTAAGTACTTGGTATAGACCGTTATCGTATATACCACGCGTCTGCTTTGAATGATTATACTATACTGAAAAGCAATATTTAAATCAAACCAGATCTGATAATAAATCAATCAACCATTGCCTAATTGCACTTGAATGTGGTGACTTAAAGTAGTAGCCGAACCAGGTCCTTTCTAGTGCCTGAAAAAACTAATACTTAACCCCCCAGTGCACAGACGCTGCATCATCTGGAATGCAGTCTAACGTAAACATGCTGCGAAACAGCATTACCCTCTCGGTTAAACCCGTAAGACCTACAGGAATAACTATATGTACTGCCGGATTGGTCAGAGCATCTAATCTGGGTTTTAAGGCTCTTGACTGTGAGTTTGGTTTGTTTTAATTTAATTTCTTTAAGCACTTTGAAGCTATATATGTAAATAGTCCACAAAAGGAGTTTCGTCTTCCTTACGATACCTAGTACTAACCAAAAATATAATTATACACTGCGCAAAGCCTAAAGTACCTCTGATTTTGTTTCTGAAATTCTTCCTATAGAAAGATTATCTGGATGCTAATATAGTCTGCTTTGTTACAATTGATACTTATCACATAATTTTTAATCTATATTTCAACTGATTAAAAAAATGAAAAGTAAGATAATATGTAGTTGTCAAAATAAAATTTTAAAAACATAAAACGTTTATTTTTTACCAATTATATTTATAAAGAATATTTTTTTAATACTTCAAATAATATATAGCAAATTAAGAACACCAGTAAAACTTAATTCTATTTAACAATATATCAAAGTCCCACAAAGGATTGGTTTTAGAAAAATAAAGGATAACAAATAAATCCCAAAACAACAAAAATATTATGAAATTCATCCAACGGAAAACCCTTTGAGTGAATTTCGTTGAGAGCTTGTCAAACGAATTGACATGGACAACACAGTGGGTTGAGGGTGGGACTTCATATTTTCATGAACCGGCCGCGACGAGCCACAGGGACGAGGTTTATGAAACCTTAATTCAATGGACACTGTTTTAGATGTCAACCAGTTATATAAAAAATGTTGAGATATGAAATTAATTTTGTTCAGTGTCTTTACACAATCAATTTAAAGTCGCTCTCTCTCTCTTCTATTGGAAAGTAGATACATAATAATTATCACATAATTATTCTACGTCTAACGGTGCTTAGACAGAATAAAATTGGTAGTTCATGACCTTTATGCACTCTACTATACTTCAATTTTGATATTAAAACTGTTCCAAAATTGACAGTGTAACTATAATCATTACATATAAAAAGTTTTTATCTGGCCTTGTAGAAAAAGAGATCCAGAAGTTTTATATCCCACATATCATTACGTATTCCCACAGGAGTTAAGCGTAAATCGGTAAAATAATTAAAGAAGATAAGTAGTATTGATAACGATTGGATCTATACTCTGTACTTATTACTTACTAGCGGGTCCGGCAGACTTTGTCCCGCCCTGGTTATAAAAAAATCCTTGACAAATTATTTACCAAAACATTCCCCATGAATCACTTTATTCACTGTTGAAAACCGTATGAAAATCCTTTCAGTGATTTTTAGGTTTATCGCGAACAGACAGACGCGTTAGAGGACTTTGTTCTATACTATGTAATGATAATATTATAAAGCTGGAGATTTTGTTTGCTTGATCGTGGTAATCTCAGGAACTACTAAATAACTCATTTATATATGAAGGAAGGCTATATGTTATCATTCTAAAATTAATAGGACCGGAGCACCAATCAAGAATGTTTCCAAATCGGGTGTTTTTTCTCCCTTGAGAGTTTCCGTTGCATATTTTTTTTTATTCTACCACTATTCCTCTGACATAGTGTCAGACACTTTGTGTTGGTAGGCAAAGGCGTGGCGTCGTGTTAATGTTTACCTTGATCTAGGATTTCAAATATATTGCATCAATTTTTAAAACGCAACAACATTTATATCCGGGGTGTTTCAGCGGCCATAATGCGTGTGTAAATTGTATATGGGCTAAGTATTTCTGATTTTCTTTTTTTGTCTTTGTTTTTTGTTAGTATTTGTTCTTTGTGCTTTTTTACTTAATAAATCATATTCTAGTAATTCTCTTATCTTATGTCTACGTTACATGTTTGCACATTGCAATTACTTTCAAGTAATTGAGTCACAAACTTTCCTTATCTACTTTTTATATATTTACAAAACATACTCACAAAAACATTCTTGATCATGACACATTCCATCCCAAAACGTTACTAAATAAGTTTATTTTACTATACGAATACCATCATATTTGTTTAAAAGGATGAGCATTGTTTTTATAAGGCCAACGAAATGTTAATAAAATTAAAAACGTTGTTTCAGAGTACTAGGAATGGTATATTAAAATTATCCGTTTTTGCTTTTCAGGTTTGAACTATACATTTAATAAAATTATGGAAGGTATTTCTTCCAGAACGTACAATTATGAAAGAACCGAATTATCAAAAAACTTGCCCTCTTATTGACTATACAGCATTCATTTTGTTTATGAATATTTATATGTAGGTTTTTTGTAGGTTAATATTTATATATTATATGTAGGTGGTAAAGCCACGCTGAAGCTATTATTGGTTTCAGCATGAATGGGTCGGCTCCTCCGGAGTAGTACCACCCCTCTCACAGATAACCGACGTGAAATAACAGTGCTTGCATTGTTGTGTATCGTTCGGTCAGTGAGAGAGCCGGAGGCCCACGTCCTTTCCTCTTTCTTTCTTTCCCTTTCCTTCCCCTCCCTCTTCTCCCATATACAGGCTGGCAACGCACTTGCGACGTCCCTGATGTCGCTAGTGTCTATGGACGGTGGTGATCACTTAACATCACGTGACCCACCAGTTCGTTTGCCTCCAATGATATAAAAAAAATGCGACATTCCTATTACTCCCATATACATATTTGGTGTCTTTGATTAGTTGCAAATATTTTAGCAATTTTTTTTTCATGGCAACCAATCTTTTACATTATTACTGCCATTGTCAAGTAAATAATTCATATTGCAAGTTTCTTGTGATAATTTCTATATTCTAATAGAATGGGGGTCTCTTTGTTAAATATCTCCAGGGAGTTTTTGCTGAATCTTAGAATTCATTGTACGCGGTATTATTTCCCATCCACTTCACTTGTGCACAATAAGCAAACTATATTACGTAAAACACTACCAATATTACAAGTATAGAGTCAAATCACACGAGTTTATGGATAAAATATAAAACCTATTACATGGCAGATTATAAAATCCCACCAAAAACCTTTAAAACTTTATACCAGGTGTTTTTTTTTATTTTTTTATTATTCTTATTTTTTTCTGCAAACTCTTGGTCCGCACCTTTTTTGCTTACGTGTAGTGTTTTGTATACGTAATAAATCGTATCCGTGGGCGTATTGTTTTTAATTAGTAATTTATTAAACAGCTAGGTCAATTATTATTAACTATTCTTGGTTTAATGACGTTCTTGTTTTTATAGCGCTTTTATTTCCATTCTTTATGGCCATTTTTAGGTTGTATTCCACAATATTCCGTGCCATATCTGATTTCAGCCAAACTAATAACATCTCTTATTAAGATTGAGCTGGCATATTGTACTTCAAGTTGACCGTTGTCAATTAAATCTGTTATCGCAGAATATTCAAAAGTAAGCCATTGATATAAGCTAATCAAATAACTAAATAAAATAAATAAAACTATAAATAATGTCAACTTTAAAATTAATTAATAAACTGAATAAAACTTCTTTATCGTTAAATAGCAGCGTCTAAACTTTTGGCTCTCGTATAAAAGTTAACAGTTCAGAGCGGCACCTCTCACTTTGTTTTTATTGTTCTATCAACAGAATCTACATTTTCAAAGAGATGTTACTTTATTACGTCCAAATGATAAAACAAAACTGGAACCTTTTGTTTATTAATCGTTTCAATACTTTGGCATAACAACAATGCTAAATTAAATTTGAAAATTACTTGGTCTTATTAGATCTTTTACAACATTTGCCTGAGGAAGAAGGCCTAGATTTCTAATTTATTACTTACTTTTGGACATATGAATATCTTTAATGGAGGGTGAGATATCTTTAAATTTTCATAGTAAAACAAATATTGCAAAAATGATAATTTTTAAAGGTGTTTAAGGGTTTAATTAATTGTGGTGAGTACTTCATAATAAAATAATTATATTTAAATTTCGTGATCAATGAGGGAATTGGAGTTCCGCTTTTCGTGATTTACTATGTTACTTTTCAATAATTGTAACTACATGGGTCAAACATATAGGCTTATGACATCTGCTTTTGTTACTAGGGTTACATTAATAGAGTTCGTATTCTTCACATAATTTGATTTAGTAATTACCCATATTTATTTTAAAGAAATATGTGTAGTGTACAACTACCCTTGAAAGACTAATTTGCTTTGATATCTCAAAGTAAAAAAAGATTGGAAGATGGGAGATGTGAAATATAGAATATAATTACATATTTACAAACGTTAATATTAAACTAAAATATTACAGAGATGTTACCGTGAATTTGTGCGTCCCAGTCGACAAACCTAGTCATACCTGTATCCGGAATTCTCTCGTCCCACTCTCCAGTTTCTCGCATTATTTCCGTGTTCCCTAAGTTTACGCCTAACTTTCTTACGGTGACTATTTGTTCAGACAACGTCGGATATATTTCAGCAAATTTCGCAACCCATTTGTAATATTTGAGCAGAAAACTGTTGCCTACAATTCGTAGAATAGTTTTATATATTATTTGAAGAAAAGAGAACGAAGTACTTAAACATCGAAATAAGGCTGAAATTGCCAGACATTTGCAATAATCTAATAACATTTATCTTCTTAACGTGGTTCTTCATGATTGTTTAAAGTGTTTGTGTCTATCAAAATGACAACAACTGGGCATGTGATTATAAATATAGTATACCAAGCCTTGAACACCATTTGAGACTATTAACATGGTCTATGCCACGTATACCACCAATGGTACACGTTGAGCTTGATCTTCAAGCCGCGTGGCATAGAACGTTGAAAACAAGTTTTCCAGCGTTTATTATCATGTCCGTGCAAAATGAAACTTATGGCAACCCCGCACCTTTATAGAATAACTTATTCGATATGTACCTCGCCGATGTCTCTCATGTAAAATATTACTTTGTTTACATCTCCACAGCTATTCAACTGTAGACATGAAAGAAAATTGATTACAGCGTGAAGATTCCATGAATATCAATGATGTTAATAATGTGAGGGTTGCGTTTGCAGTTTATCACTGAAATTTGATAAATAATACATTTGAGTTTGCGTATGGAATTTGCAAATATGAATGTTTTAAATTTAAGACTGTAATCTTTGAAACATTTTATAAATTACTTCTGTATAAGGAATATGACGTATACACGTAAACAGGAAAATCTTTAAAGTTATAAGGTGATGTTTTGCAATACATTTTTAGAATTATTTCATACCTCGTCTTACATATTACTTGTTCCTTTTGATTCACAAATGTGTAATATTTTACAAAGTTGAAGTAGAAAAATCATGCATGAGAATCGCAAAAATGTATTCAGGTCTCGCTCGTTCAACTCTTTGTGTTGCTAATTCCATTTTATTCTTTCCAGTTTTTCTGCCATTAACCTCGCCGCACGTTGTCTACATTAAACGTTTTATCTGCAACATTATCATTTTGGTATGTTAATCAGTTATTGGGTTTATTTTTATTATATTATGGGTTATTTGACTACAATTGCACTTAATCTTAAATATGAAATGGAGGGAGGTTAGTACTCACTATATTTAGAAAACAATGTAGCCCTCGAGAGCTTTGTGACTGACGATTAAGTTAAGGGTTGAAATTAAAACACAAAATAATGCACCACTACTACAGTGTGATATTATGATGAATATTATAAATAGCTCGGCCTTAATATAATGTTGTATCATTAACATACGATAGGTATTTCGAACAAATTGCTTAGATATTTTTACCCCCGACAATCTTCTGTACCTTGTACCCTCTGCATGTGAACCAAATTTTTACATAGATGGAATATTGCTCATATTTCTCGGGTAATTCTAGTCAATACCTTCTAGATATTTTGAATAAGTTGTAGTGAAATACAGTCTTCGTTGTGAATGATACAGATTAGGTAAAAACTTAGAAGTGCTTTAGTTACGAAGGAACATCACTGAGTGTGTTTTATCGTCTGTATCATGGAAAGCATTTTGACATTTGTCATACTTAAAAGAAGTAGAATCGTTTTCTGGCAAGCATGTTGCTTCTCTGTTATGATATTGGGTTCTTTAAACTAACTAGGAGGGAATATTTTTTCATGCCAGAATAATGACGACGACTGTGTTGTCGAAAAAAGTTGTCACCAATACTCACATAGCTTTTAGTAGAAAATATATATAAAATTGAGTTACAAATAAATATAAACAAATAGTTATACTCCACAACACCAAAGTAAACATGTCAACACACTTCCTACTTCACTTACGATACAGCAACACTTCTAACGCGATCTTAAAAGCAAACAGAAAAGGTAAATATTGGTACATTACTTTGGAAAAAAATTGATAGCCGATCCATTGTTGCAAGTTTCACAAAGCTCTCTTCGTTGGTTTTTTCACCATAATTTAAGTTTGTTTGAACACAAAAGATGGTCGAATACTCCGTCTTTTTTATCGAGAAACGATGTCTCGCAAGCGGCTTAACGCAAAAATATATAAAACATGGCGTTGACAGGGTTTCGGACCGTGTTGCGAGCTGGTACATAGGTTATATAAGAGTATATAATAGAATCTTAGAGAACGAATTCAGGATTAATATTATAAAATACTTAGTAGTTCGATAGAAAGATCGTAACCATTCTGAATATTAGTAGGATGACTTAATGTAGAAGTAATTCAGCTTTAACGGACAATATTTAAAGGCTAGCCAAAATATGCCCAAGATATCTAGAAACTATTATGATGCTTTGTATTCATAGGGTAATAGGAGAATGACAGCTTTCTGTCGAAGTTTGTTTTTTGATGTGAAACATCTATAGGCGCGGGTAAACCTGATTGTTGGCTTGGCGATGATACGACGATATCATGCGCAAGCGACTGTACGTAATCTCTCTTGCCGCACTCAGCTCGCATTTATATAATAGTTAAATTTGAGATTTTGAGATTCCTTCGATTCGAACAATTACTATGTTTCACATCTGCCAGGCGTCCCGTGACGGCTCAATTTTTTTTTTCAAAAATTGTGATTCAATCCTCGTCAAGTTAATGTAAATACTTATTTAAATACGTAGGTTATATAATTGTTTTGTTGTGTTTAGCAATACTTTATAGTATCTCAACTGTATATCCAAACCTGAATAAGGAGTACATATAAGTACAACATTGAACAGGAAGGAAGATTTTTGTAAATATACGTACATAAAATTATATATTTATGCTTTATTTAGTCGCATATATACTAACTATTAATTATTAATAATATATCATCATTTAAAAGCTGGAGAATCGGAAGAGTTCACGTTGCTGTATTGCGAATTCAAGTATCTGGTTAGTAATAGGCATTGGTCGACGTGTTATTCCATTTTAGATATTCGCAGAAACAACGTATTACGAATAGCCTGACGGTTGTTGTCCATTTGAGATTAAATTTACATAGCTATAGGCCGTAGTGATGACTTAGTATGTGGTGGACTCTATTGCTGTTTGGTATTTTACAACAAAAACAAAAACATTCAAAACATGCAAACTGTTTCATACACTATGCGTAGCTAGGAGTCGAAGTTGTATGGCGATGGACCGTGCTTCAAAAAAGTCGACTATTCATCTAAATATGCAGGACAGTTTGAGGAATAGGAAGATATGTTCCTCCATTTGATTTTGAATCATTAATTTAATCTTTCTCACTACGGATGTGGGCACGCACGAAACCTATTTCTCAAACTGGATAGGACCAATTATTAGTTGGTAGATTTAGTTAAACCCTGGCGGCACTACCGTTCCCGTGTAATTAAATCAAAGTCCAAACATTATCAAACTGTCAAATAATGAGCCCACGCGCGTATAATTAAGTTAAGATTCGCACGCTGTCGGCGAGAACGTGCCGACGCCTGACGTCATCCGTGACGCGCGCGGCGTCAGAAACGTCAGCGCCATAAGATAAAAGAACTCTCGTGTTTTGCCGTGTTTCGGACATGACGCGCATTTCAATATGAACGGCGTAAAGTGGAACAAAGCGATATTTCAGTGCATCACTTTATTTTTCGTATTTGCAAGTGAATGGGGATGTTTTTTCTTTCGTCGGGTATTCTGTTGAACTGGTTGCTTTGTTAAAATAAATTTTAAAATCGTTTGAGGTAGTAAAAGGATTTATTATATTAGAGAACGCAATGCATATTTCTCATAACATTATAACAGTTTTAGAATACCTACTAACATTAGGTTCTGTCCTCTTATTTTTTATTGTAGTGTCATTTGTTTTTTTATATTTTTATAACACTATCGTTATAATATTCAATTTATGATTTCTTCGGACTATTATAATTATACTCTCTTTTATATATGTTAGCTTTAAGGTTCATATTCAAATAAATGGTACAGCACAAGTAGAGATGAGTAACGACACTCGTGTTAAAAAGAGAGTGATCCATATTTTTTTTATTTCTGTTAAAACTATGTAATGAACCATATCAGTAATCTATGCGTATTTTTATTACTAACAATCACTACATATTATAAAATAAAGTCCTCTGCCACGTCTGTCTGTCTGTTTGCGATTAACTCAAACGCTACTGAACGGATTTTCGTCCGGCTTTTAACAGTAATTTACCAAAGTAATTTATGAGGAAGGTTTTGGTATATAATTTGTCAAGTTTTTTTTAATTATGAGGACGGATTAACGTCCATCGGGCTCGCTAGTTTTAAAAGGGGTGTCGAGTAACATCTTAAGACTTGAGACACCCAAGCCAACCTCACCTGCACGTGGTGCACCCTGCTGATCAACGAACGAAGCAATGGCGATAGCGGGGTGGTAGGGTTTTACAGCCCGACTGGGTCGCAACCACCATGTACATGGCGAAAAAGCCCGTCATAGTGACTCGCTTTTGCGCGTCGCGTTTCGGGATCAGCCTGTGCATATCCAGTACTGGGTGACTTTCGTCATTATGGACGGCATGACAGCGGCGACCGACGATGGATGATCTGTCTCTCGGTGGTCGCCACTGTTTTTGGATTGTACTATGCTTACCATCAGGTATAGAGCAGTCACTTTGTCGTGCTTCAATAAAAAAAAAACTTACAAAATAATGACGTAACTACAACAGTAGAATTCAGTAGTAGTTTTGCTTGTGATGTCATTACGCTAAAATACATTCCACGACTTATATACGTATAATGATAAACATACTGTATCTGCTCTATATTATGATGAGTACTACAATCCTTGTGACGTCACACACGTTCGATTTTGTTCGAATATTGTCGGCGTATGCTTAGTCCTAGATACAAAAACTGATCTAAAATACAACATTTTATTTATAACGAAAAAAACATAATACTTTTCTTAAAAAGCTTAGATATGAATATTCGATTTATTACGAAAATATTTTTTCTCCATTACTAAATTGGTGATAGGTCGGTCGCCTTACTTCTATGCTTCGTTGCTACCTTTATTCTAAAAATAATAAATGATACTGGACTAGACCCTGCCCGCGACTTCGTCCGCGTAGTAATAGTTACTTTGGGCTAACGCTAACACGCAGCGGAAGCTCTCAAGAGGAAAAAAAATCTTAGTAATGATATAAAGTCTATAACCAATAAATGAGCTCCATAACATTGAAAACATTTTCAAATCAGATCAGTAGTTCATAAGATTACTTTCTACAACGTCACAAACTCACAAACTTTACCTCATTATAATACTATTATTATTATTAGTATATTATATAGATATATTTCCAGTGACGTGGGTTTTCTCAGGTCAACGCTTAGCTCTCTACAATTTTAACAATATATAATATACAAAAGGAGATGTAACTAACAAATAGAAATATATTTATAGATAATTCCAATATTATTTTTATTTAATTATTTTCTATCTCCTAAAGCGATAATGGCTTAATTTATCAGATGAGATCGTGATCAGATGCAAAAACCCATAAAATATAGAAAAATCAATTTAAATAAACATAATAACAAAGACCATAGTAATAAGAATTTAAATTCTACCTCAAATATAATAATCTGTCTGTATTAATTAAGTTGCTGTATTCACAATATTCTAAATATAAATATTTGAAACTCATTAATTAACCGAGACAGTTTCTATTCTGTATTTCAAAATATAGATAAAACCAAAACAATATATTTGGCGTAAGATAAAGGATTTCAGTGTACAGTCTATGAAATTTATGAGGGAGTTGAATGTAATAGGTATCCGATGACAGTTCCGTTCACAATAAACCTGTGCTCGCTTAACATTAGTGCGGCGCGTTGTCGATATTTTTGTTGTTAATGAAGATTTATAAAGTGATAATCAACATTAATTTTAATATAAAAAAAAAATAATGTAATACAAGGGAGTTTTTTTTTGTGTAAAATATAATCCATTATATACGTTTTAAGTAAAAATTACGCTGCTTGCCATCGTTTCGCATCGAAAGAGTCAACATCGACCTGATGATGCTCCGTCAAGGAGCGAAATATGTTTACGTACCAACAGTGTCAACGGCCGTAAATAAGACGTAGTAGTGGTCAATCAATTCCAGGCGGAAGTGAAGTAACATTCACTATAATATATATTTATAATGAATTCTTCTTTCTGTGTGTATGTAACTAAACTCCTCCTAAACGGCTGACAGACTTTTATGAAATTATTTATGAGTTTTCAGGTGGATTCAAGAATAGCTTAAATTTGCAATTTGGACCCGGTAAATGGTGCTGAGGTAGAATGTTTGTTGTATTGTTGTTTTATTCTAAGGCAGGATAACGATGTCGAGCCTGCTAGTAATAAAAAAAGATTGTTTCTTTAGGGTTACATATAAAGTGCCATCTCTGGTATATGACTGAATTTATTTTTAGTTAAATTGATATTTCGACAATCATATAGGTAAGTTGGAGTTCATAGTTATTGAATTCTGTAACAAAAACATATTATAATAGTACACAATATCATTTTCAAGTTGAAGCCGTTTACATTAACTCAAGTTGAAGAATATATTTGGCAATATAAGTGAAGTGGTAAGCTTAAGTATAAAAACGTAAAGTATAATTGTACGGTGTGTGGTGTGGTTGAGGATGTTCATCCCATTTTGATGGAATGTGTTCAATTTTTTTTTATATCATAGGATGCAAACAAACAGATCGGTCACCTGATGTTAGGTGATCACCACCGTCCATAGACACTTGCAACACCAGGGGAGTCACAAGTGCGTTGCCAGCCTGTGTTTGGGAATAGGGCAGGGGGGACAGGAAGGGTAGGAGGAAGGGGAAGGGGAGGGTAGGTGGGTCTTCGGCTCTCTCACTGACCGAACGAAACGCAACTATGCAAGCACTGTTACTTCACGTCGGTTTTCTGTGAGAGGGTGGTGCTTCCCCGGACGAGCCGACCCATTCGTGCTCAAAACAATAATAGCTTCAGCTTGGCTCTACGACTACTCAATACCAAGAATGTAGGAATATTTTAAATGTTATCCGATCCATAGATGTAGGCATTTGTTATTAGATGCTGTCAGACCCTCTGTCTCAGAGTGCAAAAAGGTTCTACAGAACAACCAGTTTAGCTTTTAAGATTTCAATAAATGTGATTATAGTAGAATCTAATATCTATATGATGTTCTTACAGAGCGTCATAGTCGATATGCGATAAAGCCCATAATAAAGAGAAAAAAAAGTATAAAAACGTCGATATTAAATATAACGTACGTTTTCATCCCTAAATAAGGGGGGAACCGCGCAATGAGCGATGGCAACGTTCAATCATAGCGGGCGCATTTCTATCCACTATCTGCGAAGGCGTACTACCGCCTACGTGTTTATTGCGCATACTGATGACTGGTTAACCATCATGAGTACAATCAAAAGTTATAAACCTTGCTTTACTTTAGACATTTCATCTATACATATGTATACTAAGAGTGTAAATCTAACATGTCTGTACTTTTCGCTTTTCATGAATTAAATTGTTGCAGGTCTTAGAATGAGTAAAAAAATACATTTCAATCATTTTTAGAGATGTCTGTCTGTCTCTCTGTCTATTTGTATGAGCACGCATCACTGCTAAAGTATTGGATTCACAATAAAACCTTACAAAGAAAATCATAAAGCATATCCTCAAGTGTAACTAAGTGTTTGTTTTATTAAAATCGATCCACTCTATTAAAAGTTTAATGACATTTGAATGACGGCTGGAGTTGAGTACGAGAAAAAAGTAGATAAATGGACTAATTAATATATTCAGGTGATTTTATTAGTCACTGTTTCTTTTAAATTAGGTCCCACGCGGAGGGAGTCGCGAGCACAGCTGGTCCTAAATAGAATATTAACATCCAAATAACCTAGTTAAGATAGAGAGTGCAGTACGAATAAAGTATATTCTATTGATTATTCATAATAGTGCTTGCGACTTCGCCTGCGTGTAACTTTTGATAGACCGAACCGATTTTAATGAAGTCAAGCCTAAACGCTACTCGAAAATGTGCTTTATTATTTTCTTAAAAAGCTTTTATCATGAACGCAGTATTTTGCCAGCGATGCGTATCCATACAAGCCAACAGACAAATAGACATTTCGAAAAATGATTTCGAGGATATGCTTTATGATTTTCTTGGTGAGGATTTTGTGAGAATGCAGTAGTTTAGCATGTCTTTAATTATATAATCGTGTCACGACAAGATTTATATAAAAGAAAAAAAAAATTGAGTTCTAAATTCTCCATACAAAAAGTGAGTCCGCTAAGTGAGACAGAGTTGTAGGTGGTAGAGCCCTGCTGAAACAATTTTTTTTTTCAGCATGAATGGGTCGGCTCCTCCGGGGTAGTACCACCCCTCTCACAGATAACCGTCGTGAAATAACAGTGCTTGCATTGTTGTGTTTCGTTCGGTCAGTGAGAGAACCGGAGGCCCACGTCCCTTCCTCTTTCCTTCTTTCCCTTTCCTTTCCCTCCCCCTTGTCCCATATACAGGCTGGCAACGCACTTGCGACGTCCCTGATGTCGCAAGTGTCTATGGACGGTGGTGATCACTTAACATCACGTGACCCACCAGTTCGTTTGCCTCCTTTGATATAAAAAAAAACACAGGAGACAATAAATAGATATTTATAAATATTGACAGAATTGACAGCTTAACGTTTAGTTATCATTATATTTCTTTACTTGGTCATACAGTAAAGGGAAAATGTCTCAATGTATAAAAACGATTCAAAATTGTTCGAGTTTTCCAAAATCATGTTACATGAATAAAATATCGAATAGTGTATTTTTTTTTTCAAAACCTTCAGCTTTAGCTTTATTTTGAACTCTATTCACAGCCCCATATAGGTACTTGGTCTAGATTTAAAATGTAGCCCACAAAACTAAATAGAATCTTAAAACTGAAATTAGAATGAAAAATATTAACACTAAAGAGAAATTGTTAAAAAGTATATACATTTTTCGTTTAAAAACATTTATAACCTAACCTAATGTAAAGTAATTTTTCGACTTTTGCCCAAAACACAACAACTAAATGTGAAATTTTATCTAAAACAGAAAACAGTGTTATCGTTGCCAAGACAATAATCATCGAAAAAAGGAATTTAATCTAATTTATTTAACTTTTAACATTCTGTTATGCTTCCAGAAAGTACGAGGCGTATAAATCCATTTATTTCTAACTTCTTAATTAAAGAAAACAAACACTTTATGTTTGCATTGTTTTGCGTGAGGCAATCAAATAATTTTGTTCAACTGAGAATAAACAGCGGTGCTCTTGACATTTTTGTTGCAATGTTTTTAACAAAAATTATACACAGATCCTAAACTTCTTCATATCCCAACATTTTAATATTAGTACCTTAAGAATTTTAATTATTCATATAATTTTCTTTTAAATGTGTAATTTTTTGGAATAAATTTTGTTCAACTTATTTGTCTTTATTTGCATTTTCTAGATTAAAAGCTGTATCAATGGTGTAATATTAAAGTATGGGTCTTCTTTCATATGCCTTATAATTGTCATATGTTAGTTCGTTCGTATTCACATTCTAAGACGCAATGTACTATTTATTGTACTAGCTAATACATATGTATGTACAAGTTTAAAAAAATCAGCTAGAAGAACAGTCTACAATATTATGTTCACTCAAGGTTTTTGCTTTTAAGTGTTCGCGTCAACTGTAATGACATCTAATATTATGACTACGTTCCACTAGAAACTCACAACGCTCACGCTCACGACCGCGAGTTTTCCCGTTCCACTAGCTCGCGAGCGTTGCGATCGTAAGCGCTAGTGGAACGCATTTGTGGGCGTTTTGAGCGTTCAGATAAATAATAAAAATGGCGATCTAGAAAAAATAAAACAAAAATTTTGAGAGGTTAAGTTACACTTTGTAAGTCTTAACAGTAAATTCATATAATTATGAAATTCATTTAAGTATATTAAAGAAACAATGTATAATTCAATTTTTTTATTTTGATTATCATAAAACCATAAAAAATGACCTTATTGGTTAAATGAAAAATATTAAATTACCATGAAATAATTATAAATTAATTTTGAAATTGAATTTTAGAATTCACAACATTTTTCAAAATAAGTAAAATTATCAAAACTTTATTAACGTATTTCATTTACGTATTTCAATACAATATGTTATTTAATATAAATATCCTATACCGTATCAAGTAATGACATTTTCACGGTCGTCATCTTTATTGAGAATCCCGCCAATTTTGACAACGCTCATGTCGACCGACGGCTAGACATGGGGCGTCGTGAGCTTCGCGTGAGCGTATGTTATGACGTCATCAATGACGTTTTCGCCACGACCGCAACGCTCGCGGTTGTCTAGAGGAACGGCGAAAAGGGCGTTGTGAGTGTTGTGAGCGTCTACCGGAACGCGCCCTATGATGAATGACTTATTATCCCATAAAATATTGTTTAAAAATGTTGTTACATTGTCATTTAAAACTCAGAATCATCTAAACAGTAGTGTACATTAAAAAATAACAAGAGATAAATAATATTTGGTTGAGTTTTTCATTTAAAAAAGATACCTAAGTCGGAACATGTAAAACATGTAGTGCAATGTACTGAACACTGAATTTTTAATTTTTCTCGATCAATATAGCTTGAACTTTAGGAGGTTAGTAACAAAAACGTATATTGCAAAAGGAGAACAGAACTCTTTAACAACGAATGTATTTTCAGAATTGTAGCAGAAGTCATATATAAATATATAAGTTTTACCTCTGTGTTAGTAGCAGTGTAGATAGCCCTTTTATCTAATACACAACCAGGCCTATTACAAATTCGTTTCCGTTACCTAGCAATGGCATCTCACCTAATATTTATTATTACTCTATCTTCAACAGATTCAAGGAAAACCTGTGATCCAGCAACGGATCTTACCAAGTCCTGTTGTTTCAATAGACGCACCGCAGACTGGTAGAATTCCTGTCATCTCCGGTGACGAAAACAGTAACATAATATTCAGCCCTTGGAAGGCTTTTGGACCTTTCGTGGATACCATACAGGTTAGTGTTAAAATTGGTTTTAGTGCTCGCATTTTTGTTTCACAACCCTTTAATTATTATAGCATTTCTATTCGGGAGAGCATTTTCTTTTTTATGATTGTTATCCACATACGAATGTTTTGAAATTAAAATTAAATTTACTGCTATTAAACCAATCTTCAATGTAATCTCTATATTTAATTCATGAATTAACCATTATCACTAAAGACTCATTTAACATTGTAGATTTATTGTAATTAATTAAAATTTTCTTTTCTATTGAGTTATTTAATTTCTTGAAAGTACAATTAACTCTCTCATCAAAGTTATTACGATTTACAGGAAGGTGAATCCTTGCCGAGTCAGGACACCGTGGTCTTACCTACTCCAAGGCATTATGATGCTTCTATGGATGAAGACTCTACCGACCCGATACCTACAGTTGAGACATCAAATAAGGTTATTATAATATTGTGGATTCATTTAAAATTTTCAACAACTTGATTTGTTTTTGTTGCTGAGATTCTTAGCAGGATAGCTAGAATTACATCGTGTTATAATAATATGTGTTATTACACAATTAGGCAGTAACTGTACATTACTTTTCTTTAATTGTGGCTACCACATGTATCTAATTATATTACTACCATTTTTTTTATAAAACATTAGGGCTATAGTTTGTACAGAACTGCTTGTTGCTCCTCGGAACAAAAACCAAAAAACGTTCATGTAAACCAAGTTATGTCAAAATCGTGTTGGTCGACTAGTTTGACTGATACAATGTCAATTCTATATTCGAATGCCGGCATATGTTAACGATTTGTTTGGGATCTGCGTGTATTTGCTAATTTAAAGTGGTAAATACTGGTTGACGGTGAAGGAAATCATGGTGATGAAATCTGAATCCGAAAAAAATATACCCATACCTTTCATGGGGAAGAGGCCTATAACCATGCAGTGAGTTTTTTACAGGTTGATGTGATAATGTTAGATAATCAGTTGAACCCATTATTATTAAAATTTAAATCAAAAAGAAAGACATTGCTATACAAAATCAGTCACCGATAAGTTGCATCTTACAAATTACACTATTCAAATCCAATCACAGCACTATAAGCATTACAAATTTACTGCGGAAAAAGTGTGATTTTGAAGCTTTCGCAATATTCTTAAACAGATTTTATTATGAGTTATTCTGTTTATTTTTGTGAATATGAAACAACTCGGAACAATTTTTGTTTAGTAACTATAGACGAACTATCATGTCATATCACATTTCTTACGATATAAAACTTACTTACTACTTAAGTCCACTAATCTAATAAAAATACAAACTTGAGAGGTGTCAAGGAACACTCGGATGGAACGAAGTTCCTTTCGATTAATTAGTGAAGGAATTGTAATAAAATTTTATTTTTATAAAAGAAGAAAAGACTATCACGATTGTTTAATTCAATATGAAGTTATTCTAGTTTTAAGAAACTACCATTATTAATATTACACGCACGGCTTGCTTAATACATACGTTCTGATATTGTAATATTAAAATATGATTTGTTTTTGAATTTATTAAAATTATGACGCGTACACTTGCTAAACACACAAAATGTGTAGATTATAATGCGTATGACTTGGTTAGATCAATAATAAAGAGAGGTTATAGTGCGTACTTGCTAAAAATACAAAAGCATTTATTATTACCTGTATATAATCTCTACTTACCTAACTCCATCAGCAATATCCGGAACTTGTGCAGAAACTTTGTCAGGGTTCATTATTATTATTTTTTTTTTTTATTATTTACAAAAAACCTGTATACACTCAACAAAAATAATCGTCGCGACACCACACTGTTCAATGCGAAATACAAATGAAAATATCTGGCTTGCTTTCCATAAGAGAGAGAGAGAGACAGACAGAGAAACATGCAACGCCGCACAGCTTACAATAGCTTACTATAGCAAAAAGTGTCGTGACAACTTTTCGTAAGAATTTTTTCCGTCTAGCCCCCTTTCACAACGCGCGATAAGGAACTTCGTTCCAAAAACTATTTGTATATACTTTTGCTAAAAGTTAAAAATGTATTGTATACTTTTGTATATCAGGTGGCTTCAATAAGTCAGCTCTCGTTCATGGTTCGCCCGGACAGCTTCGAACGTGGTCAGCTGAGGCTGACATGTATCTCAAGCGTCCACTCCGTCTATACCGAACAGGCAGAGCTAGTCATCAATGAGGAACGCCCTCAGATCGCTTCCGTGCTCGGCACCAGGGACAGTGCTGGAGGTTTGTTCTTTTTATTATTGTTTTGAACTGAAAACTTAGGCACGTTGAGTGATATTTTTTGCAGGACAAAAATTTATGGTTTCGCGACAGTGACATGCTAGTGAGGCGTGACCGACCACATTGCGCTTGGGTCAGACTAGCGACGTATTGTATAACGGCCTTTATATATCTAATATTTATATTGTGCACCCTATCACATTTTGGATTAATTAATATTTTTTATAAATTGTATATAATTATTGCTCCGAGTACTAGTAGCTGTAAAAACCACATTAATATTAATAATTTCAATATAAATATTATGTAATTGAAATAATTCGCTTTATAATTAACTAGCCTCTGCCCGCGACTTCGTTCGCATGGAATAGATACACTAACACGCAGCAGTTCTCAAAAGGAAAAAAAAACATGCCGATTTTGAAACATTTTTATTCTGTGCTCCACTCCTATTGGTCTTAGCGTGATGATATATAGCTGTATTGTTACCATGTATACTTTAAAATCGTTTTTATACAAGTTTACGGTTGACGTTCAGATCTAGTTAAAACTGTATCGAGATGCCAACTTTTTGGTTGTCATGCACGAGAACGTTAACAAATAAAACAAAAGAAAACAGAAAAAAAGAAAAAACGTGTCAAGCAGTGTGGTTGTTGTTTCTTATCGAAAAATCGGGATTCATATATCAATAAGCAAAGTATCGGAACAACAATCAAATCCATCATCAGCATCGTAAATATCATCAGAACCTAACATAAAGACACATCCGTGGAAGCTCAGCGGCCAGCTGCAACACAAAGAATATCACGAGGTACGTGCATTATATCTTTACTGTTGTTAGCTGGATCTGAACGAAAACATTTGAGTTCTCGAAGACCCTCCGGGGTCCCCCAGGGTAGCAGAAAGCCACCAATAAGCATTTCGGCGGTATGCATGCTACAATAGCCTATAACCATTTTCGATGAATGAGCTATATAA
>JACEII010000308.1:3824-44083 GCA_014332785.1 Antheraea mylitta | reverse complement strand
ATAAAAGTCCCTAAGTCTATGAAAGCCGATTTTCAGCCCAGTGTGCGTCGCAACAATTTTAATGTTTGCGAACTCACCAACACTCTGCCCATTTATTATTCTACTTGTGTCGTTGCGCAGGAAATTTACAATAAATCATACGAGATTAAAAAAACTGTTTACAACTGGCGCTTTTAGAGATTGGCTAGTTAATTCGGCCAACGATAAGCATCTGTTGATATCTGTTCCGGTCTATATAATAATTCTCCGTTGAAAAATGAACTCGAATACTTTGGTACTGTTTCAGATTTTGTCCGATACCTTTGGAAGCCGCTATCAAATTGCATTCTATCTATGGGCATCGAATTAAACTTGAAGAGACATTAGACTATGATTCCTTTAAGCTTTTGATGCCGCTACTCTGATTTTTTAATGTGGCTATTAAATTTAATCAATTGGACAGGATTTTTTATGAACGTGCGGAAAGCCTTACAGACACGCCACCGTCCTGGAGCAGGGAGTGGATAGTGGATTCGTATTAAAACCCCACGGTGTGTACCGGTCGCCGCTTTAAGCATTTTAGCGGCATCAGATCATCCAAGCGCCCATATGGTCAGCCCGGCGATAGTTACCGCCAGTCCCTAGCCTAATAGGAAGGCAAACTGGGTACACACTAGTTGTCTTCCCTCGTCAGCTGGTCCTGTGCAATGAGGAGATAGTTTCCCCTGCCCATCCACTCGGATTCGGCTACGGTGGTGGAAGGTTTTTTTACAGGCTCTAATCTTGAACTAAGATGTCGCGGGATACCTCCTCGCATGTTAATGACCTTTATCTGATCAAATGACAAATCAAATGACTTTATGACAAATAAACTATAGAAACCAGGGGGTGTCAGATTCTAGAAGTGTTCAGGTTATTGGATTGTATAGAAAAACTCTATACATACATATCTCCCAGCGGTGGTGATTCCAAACAACTATGAATTGCAAACTTTCAAGAAGCGAGCGTACAATTTTTTTAAAGCCCGGCAACGCACTTTGACTCCCCCGGTGTTGTAATTGTCTATGGACGGCGGTTATCGCTTACCATCGGGCAAACCGTCTGTTCGTTTGCCCCCCTATAATATATAAAAAAAACATTTTTTTTGGGGTTAAACTGACAGCCAGCCGTGTACAAGCCGGAAACAGTAGGGCACAATACATAAATATGAGAGTCAGTACGAAAGCTATGCATGTTTGTGTGTGTGCCGGTACGAGCGTTTATAGGTAGTTTTCATACTCTCTCAAGTCTCTTTAGACGGCTCCGTCGTCTGCGCGTACGAGGTCGTCCGCGAGCGCCGCCTGCTCCGACCTACGCGACGATGCGCAAGTCAAGCGCCTCTTCGTCCGCTCCGCCTCTTGCGTCGAGCCGACGATCCACAAAAGGCCCTTTTCAGGGCCAACCAGACCGCCACCCGATGACCCCTGGCCAGCCCACGGACCCCGCCGCCCCCTCTACCTCATCGACCCCTGCTACGCCCACTGGACTCCGCTCCGTGCCTGCTCCTCGAACACCGACACCGGATGCGCGTCAGCCGCTGACCGGCGGGGCGTCCGCTGCGACAGAAGCGTACGAGAGTGATATCCTCACTCTCGCCCAGTTAATTTTAACTGGGGCTCTGTCGCAGGGGATGCTTCGCTGGATGGCGCTGTTCCTGCGCGTCCAGGAAGCCGCCTTCGAGGGAAAGCCTCCTTCCCCGGCCGATTCAGCCGCGCTCACCACCGCCGCCCGCGGCAAGCTCGCGCCGCCCGCATACTCCGACGCGCCGACTAGCCCGCTCGGTCGAGCGCTGCGCCGCAAGCGCAGCGAACCCGAAGCTGGGCCCGGGCCCGATCGCGTTACGATATCGCCTGCATCACCAGAAGCTCCACCGCCGATAAAGAAGCCCTGCACCACACCTCTCGCGCAGACTCAACCGCGCGAGGAACCCGAAGCCCCAGCGGCGCCGGTAGTGCGCGCACCCGCACCCGCCCCCGCTCCGCCGCGAGAGGTTGCCCGCGAGCAGCCTACTTACGCGTCGATCGCAGCGCCGCCTGCGCGCGATCGGCGTACTACGTCGGTCGACTGCCCGCGGAACCCTAAATCGCAGCCTTCGCGCGATAGTGCTGCCGCCGCGGACGCGCGCGATACTCCTGCCTCTCCCGACACGAAAGGCCCGCGCTACCCGCCGATTGTGGTTGAGTCCTCCCACGACTGGGCTAGGCTACTCCCACAACTGGCGGAACAGTTGGGGCACGGGCCCAACGTCCGCGCCTACGGGAACGGGGTGCGGTTTATACCCGAAGATATAGAAGATCACCACACCACATTGAAATTCTTGGAGAAACTAGAGCGGGCGAGTTGGTTCACCTACACCCCGCCCACTCAACAAGGCCTGAAGGTGGCAATACGCGGCCTTCCAAAAGGAATTCCTTCCGAAGACGTCATCGGAGCTCTCCGGAAAGAGGGCTTCGTGGCAGATTACGCCCGTGAAATCAACGGCCGGCGTGGTAGACCCGGGTGCATTTACTACGTCGTGCTCAAGAGGACGCCCGGGCTCATACTCGCAATCTACGACGTCTCAACACTTTTGTGTATGCCAGGCATCACAATAGAAGCCTGGAGAGGAGAACGCCGGCTAGCGCAGTGCTTCCGCTGCCAGCAGTTTAGGCACTCCTCTCTACAGGGCCACCGACCGATCGCCTGTGTGCGATGCGGCGGCCCACATGCCGCCCGTCAATGTGACCGCCCGAAAGAGGAGCCGGCGACCTGCGCCAACTGCGGGGGCGCCCACACCTCGAACAATAGGAGATGCCCCGTATTCAAGAGAGAGCTCAGGAACAGCCGACCCGGACAGTGCCCCGGACTAGCGGAAGGCCCACGCAAGCGGGAGAGGGCACGATGGCTCCCGCCAGCAACCCCCAACCCGCCAATAGACGGACCAGGAAGAGGAGACGCCCACGTAAAACAGTGGAACAACAACCACACAGAGACCGCCCACTCCAATCAGATGACCACAACCTAAACCCCGAAGAAAGGGGCGTGATCAAAAAAATGATCACGGGAGAAATTCCTATAGATGTAGAGACGCGACTGGGCCAACTGGTTGCGAGTCTCCTACACGCCGCCTCGGAAAGAGAAGCCAGGCTGGAGACAGCCTCCCCTCAAGAAGCCGAAGAAATCAAGGCAAAGGGCGAGGAGCTGGCCAAACGCATGTTCCAGGCCATCGGGCGAGAACTAAGACGCCCCCACCCCACCGCACCTAANCACTACATCTTCTTTTACACCACATCGTTCTCTTATCACACTATTTTTTATTTTGTCACACAGTGTTACCCCTAACATACTTCTTAACGCTCTCATTTCTACTGCATTTATTCTACTTTCATGCTTTTTCTGCCACACCCAACTTTCACTACCATACATGAGTGTTGGAACCAACACATCTCTATGCACAGCCAGACGAGCCCTCATAGAGATTTTCTGGCTGTTCATAAAGGTGCGCAACGCGCTCCATTCACCATGTGGCGACCACTTTGAACCTTAATTTGAGAAATGGCGCTAGTGCGCTCGAAGATGGCTTGTGTAGCCTATATTCACGGCGAAACACCGTGCACACTGAGGGCAAGGAGTAGGCAAGCAAGATGAGGTAAGTATATATAAAAGCATTGTGTCAATAAAAATAGAAAGATCGGAGCAGTCTAACCATACTATTTAGTAACTAATTCGTAGAAACTTTTAGTAGCTATATGCGTTCTTTCATATGCCTATTGTATAATTTATTGTCCCTACCTTTATTCATTAACGCACATGTTTTTGCTGTTTCGTAAGAATTCAATCTTACTATAGATTATTATTAATACTGATTATTGATTACTACTGTACTAATATAGATACTGCAATAGGAATCACTATTCTTTTAAAAAAATAATCAAATGCATTTTTCACAAAACTATGTTTATACCGTCGGTGGCTGTGATTTCTCCGAAACCACAGAATCGATGCTCATAATATTTTAACCACATATTGTACACATTATCAGCTGATAGAGCTCTAGCTTGACTTATGCCCAAATGAAAATTTTGATGTTCACTATTTTTTGGGCTCATTTTTCTGACCATCTAAATCAGAATTACTAACAATTTTGATGTAAACAATTGCTGATAAACCCAAATAAAGAATAAAACATAAAAGGTCTAATGTTTTCGTTGTTTATTAATTCAAACACTTGGAAAACACAATGATATGGGGCCCGAGTACGAAACAATAAAAACTTATTATATTTGAAACACATTTTAAATGTCTACAAAACCTACTCTTATATTAATGTATTTTTGTATTTGACTTGATATTCTGAGAAAATAGTTAAACGAATTAAAACATTTCGACAAAACGAATTCTCATTTTAGATTTTGCTTTAGTGCTTGTAGTGTGTGTTCGAAGTTCCAGAAGTTCTATGGCACATATTTTGATATCTATACTAATATTATAAAGAGGTAAAGTTTGTGACGTTGTGACATTGTTGGTGGTAATCTCAGGATAATCTCATCTCCGTTCTGAATCATTTTTTCAATGTTATATACACACATCAAAAAAGTCTAAGCAACATGCGTAATATTACAAATTTTACCATTTATATTAAATAATTTCTAAGTATTTACTCAAAGTGCGTAGGTAAGTAAACTTTTTTGTTATTGATGACATACTGGCTGGTTGTAAAATAAAATTGATCATGTTTTGTTTTTTCATAAAATTCAAATGACTGCGATATTGTTTGAATTTAAGTGCGTTTTAATTGCTACGTTTAGTCTTGATTTTATAATTTTACCAACCATTTAAATAAAGTTAGTGACAAAATTTAACTGTTAGATATTCTTTACGTCATGAAGCGACGTCATTTGATGGCAGATGAAATGCAAAGAGCTGTAGGGATGTTGCAAGCGGGAAGTAATCAATATCAGGTATCTCGACATTTTGGCATTCATAAAAGTGTTATTTGTCGTCTTTGGCAGCGCTACAATAATACAGGAGAACCCGCTGAACAGTATCCAGGCCGTAAAAGGAGTACAACCACTCGGCAAGACCGCTACATACAATTGACTGCAAGACGCCAGCCGATGTTAACCGCTTGAGAGATAAGTTTGAGGCTACAAATTTCAAGTGGTGTTGATGTAAGTCCTCAAACTGTGTGAAATCGACTGCATGAGTATGGCCTACGAGCTCGATACCCAATCAGGTGCATACCGATACATCACGGGAATCGCGCTCGTCGATATGAATGGTGTAGAGAACGCATAACGTGGACCCAAGAACAATGGGATAAAATTATGTTTTCCGATGAGTCGCGATACGGGTTTAAGCCTGATACAAGAAGGGTGCGAATGTATCGTCGGCTCGGAAATACTGAAAGGCTCAGGTGCGTTCAGGAAGTTCATCCATACACCGGCTCAACAGTTATGTTATGGGCGGGTATTATGAAGGACAGGCGAACTGAGCTCGTTTTTGTAAATGGAAACATGAATGCTGAAAATTACATTAACGATATTCTCAGACCTTATGTCTACCCATTTGCACAAACCTTTGGCTTCGATTTTAGGTAAATGCATGACAATGCGCGTTCACATACAGCTCGGCAAACCAGTGAATACTTTGCAACGGAGAACATCCGGGTATTGCCCTGGCCTGCATAATCGCCAGATCTCAACTCCATCGAGCACGCATGGGACATGCTCCAGAGACGTGTTTTGAAGGACTTGGACGGAGCAACAACAACCCAACAGCTGAAGGATTTGCTACAATTCCATTGGGAGCGAATACCGCAAGATGACATAAACAGTCTCATTAATTCAATGAATAATCGTTGCCGACAAGTTCTGAATAGCAGAGGAGACCATACCTTGTATTAAATTGTTCTGTTCTTTCACAATAAATACATTTTTTATTAGAAATTTCATTTGTAAAAAAAAAGTTCAGTTTCTTATGTATCTTAGTTTCTACAGTATAATATAATATTGTTCATTGCTGTTATTAAAAGAACTTATAAAGACAACAGCTGTTATTTTTACATCATAGAATCCTAAAGATATTATTATAAAAATAAAATACGTTATAATGTGAAGAACCAGCCTAAAATTTAAATCAGTACATGTTGCTTAGACTTTTTTGATGAGTGTAGCTTATTTATCGAGAATGAGTATAGGCTATATGTCATCACGCTAAGACAGAAGCGGAGCACCGATGAAGAATGTTTAAAAATCGTCTTTTTTTCCTCTTGAGAGCCTCCGTTGCGTATTAACGTTAACCCAAAGTATCTATTCCACGCGAACGAAGTCGCGGGCAGAGGCTAGTTTTACATAAAAATGGAATTAATAAGAAATGTTATAGTGTTAGTAAGTTTTTTCTTCAAACGGTGTTGCTGTTATATTTGTTGGTATTTTTTTTATTGAAGTTGTATTTTTCTTTTGTAGTCAATGTGATCAACTTTCTCAAGTTTGTTCATTTTTATACATTGTAAAGTAGTATCGATTTGTATATTCATTAGTATCCTTTTTTTCTTATATGTATCCCTTTTTTTCGAATAGTAACGGAGGCAGTTCCTCTGAGATTAATGTCAGAAATTTCAATTTTCTTTTTTTCTGGCAACTCTATTCATACAGAATTTTAAATATACAAAGGTTTTATATTCATTCCTAATCCATTTATATTTAGAATACAAATGTGATTATTCAGAATCCTCTAAGCCTGATTAACCTTCGCACATCGATTCTGATCTCGCAAACGTATTTGAAATTTTTACTTTACAAATCACAATGTAATTTAGTAAATGGCGTTGAATTGAAATATCGGACTTTGACATTGGGTTATTTTTTTATTGTATTACAAAAAGTGATTACGATGTAGCTTATTGTTAAGCACAGTGGAATTGTCTGAGATATATTAAACTATCGCCAAATCATTTGTCTTGTGCCAGACTGCAAATCTTTTAGTGAATGGACCGATTTCAAGGCATGGACGCGCAAATTAGAGCCACTGTAACACATTTTTTAGTATTTGTATGATGAGAACTATATACTTGAGAATGTAATTACCATCACTTTGTTTGATCACTGGGTATATACTAGTTAACCCCGGAATATATTACGCCAAACTGGGCGAATGTCGTGGATGTAACTGATATAATATGATTCTTGCAATACAATTAGACGCAATTACCTCACCCTAGTAATTCATTTGGTAGAATTATGTAACGCGAATTCCTGGAAACAAGTATGTTTTTCTGCTACAGGTCAGTGGTTCACCAGAATCGTACATAAGCTGTACATATTCTTATAGTAATAATAACTAAGTTCATAGGACCACAAACAAGATTACAAACAGATAAAGTTAAGAGTAAAGAAATACTTGAAGATAAAAGATGATCAATGAAAAATTATAAAGAGAGAACAAACTTAAAGAACCTAAGACTTATTGAAACACAAGCCTTAAATGCTTTAAAAAGGTCTCTGCCTATCCGGGGCAGAGGTGGTCGTTTAAGGGGTAACACAGATTACTCCATTAAAAAACAGTACAAAATTATTTTTCCAATTTACTTTAATAAGTAAAAAGTTAAAATTCTTTTTTAATATTCCTATATAAGACTTTTTACATGATTTTGCAGGCATAACGACTACATAAAATGGGGATCAATGTGCTAAACAGATGAAGTGCTCTTTCCTAGTGGCATTATTACTGCAGCTGTGTGACAATAACAGCAATTCAATTCAATCTAAAAGAAATTTGAGCGCTGTAGATTTTAGAGCTAGCTATAAAAGGTTTTATGCATCACCGCCGTTGATAGACAATTTTAAACCTTTATTAGCATTATCTTTGACTATTATTACGACTCACTTTGTCAATTACTTCAACTCGGATACAGACGCTGTTATGTGAGCTTAAATAATATTAATACATTTTGAAAGATACCTCTGAATGAGACGTGTCGCTTGCGAATTAAGAGATGAGATTTGGAATATCTTCAAAAAATATAATTCTTGTAATATAATTAATTTGTAGTGTGGTCTATGCAGTTATGAGACTACTATTAAACTGTGTAGCTGAATTAATAGCATTGAAATAAATAACACAGTCTTAAAAAAGTACAAACGAATATATTAAAAGCGTACAGATAAAATTAACTACAAACTTTTTTATTTAACCTTCCTAGAAAACTTTTCTATCTCTATTTGTCCTGAGGAAACGTAAAATGGCAAGCTCGAGGTTAAGTTAACCAAGACGTTTTAAGCTTTGTCCTAAACAGAATGTTTACTCTAATGACACCTGCTATTAGACGAAGTTGTATTGAGGTTGGTTTGTTAATTTAAATCGCATTGCAACATGTAAGTATATACATTCTCTAAACAAGAGATTTAATATATTTATGGCTGTTTTTTTCAATTATCAATTTACCTAAACTTTTAGACAGGTTAAGGACAAGATTAAAAAAAACACGTACTAGTAACCTGAATATAAACACTTTATTTAATACCCGTGAAATAGAAGTACCGAAAAAAATGAATTTAACTGTTACATGATTATAGAAAACAGTTATAATTCCTGTAGTTATTCATAACATGGAAAGGCACTTAAGCCTTTCCAACTAAGTTCTCAGGATTAACAACTTGTAAGGACTAATCACAATTATTACCAGATCTCATTTGAAGATAGTTATTGATAGCTAAATTAAGTACGATGTACATATGTTATCTAGCGCCCTTCTTTTCTTTTTAAGGTTAATTAATCCCAAATTTCAATGAAGTAAACACATTTGTGGATCACGTATAACGATACGTACTTATGTCGCATTAACCTATACATATATGACTACTTCACTTGTATGTTTAAATCGATATGAATTCACAAAAGCTGGTTGTTTTTTCCGGTTTTGTGGCATATTAGTGAAACATTAAGCTGGATACCGCAAAACATAATGTAATGTACGTATAACTATACTAAAATGTATGTATAACGTAATGGACTCTGTACACAGTGGCGCGATAACGTCGGGCCAGAGCGGTTGAATGCGTAAGCGATCCCACGCCGCCTCGCGAAGCAGCAGATGATACACCGTAAAGGTTTAGTGAGTCGGAATCTCGTGTACCTCTGTTGCTCCTCCCATGGTTGAGCGCCTCCCACGCTTGCCCTCATGCCAAGCGGTAAAGCTATCTAATTTACTTTATAATACCTAACTTCCACTCCTTTCCTGTCGTGCACTTATTAGTCGATTTTCTTTAATTCTAACGCTACGCACTTACGTAACTATAAACCTCTTATTTTTGCTTTCTCGAACACCTGCTATTAATACTGTTCAGGAGAAATTATCCTAGTTATAGATTTAAAACCATTTCTAATCGACTGCATCTCGCAATACGTGTACCAAATATCGCAACTTTGAAGGGGTAACAATAGCGGCGTGCCACGGAATGTACTTCGAGTGGCTGCACACTTCTCTTGAATGGAGCTGGGTTACCACTAATATGGATACCAAGGTTAGTGCATGACATCCCAGTTTCTCACATTTATAACTCTCCTCGCCATGGTGACAACATTTTTTCTGATATTGGCGGGCGTATCTGTGTCTCAATCCAGTGAAACTGTAAAAGCTCTTTTAGTTAGTAGTGTTAGTCATTTGGAAAAACAAAACTTCACTTTAATAGATTAAGCAAAATACCAATAGGTATATTATAAATAAAGGATATAAAAATGTCAAGCGTCACGTAACACCTACGAAAATAGAAATCATTAACCTTTACTACTGGCATTTCTACATACCCTTAGGTGAAGGTAAAATGGGATCTGGTAAAACAAATACAATATAAATTGAATATTCTATAGTAACAACATTCCAGTGCTAGATCTTTTCTTCATGGTAGATAAGACCTTAATCACCACGCAATTCTGTAATTTTGCGTTAATTTCAAACACGTAAAAAAATGTATGTCTGGAATTTTTCTCAAAGTAAAGTGATCCTACAAGAAATTTACAAGGCTTTCAGATTTCTTTTCCTAATTTTTCTTCTACGACAGGTTACTGATCTTGTATCTAGCTGAGTCACTTCCACCAAGCACACGTTAATAAATCTGTCACAGTGACTATCTTTTAAGTCTTCGCATTTTAGAATCAAGTAGTTTATACTCAGTGACTGCAGGTCGACATGAAACTACTGATTGCCGATTATTACCACAGTTTTTGGATTACATTTTACTTACCATTAGGTAAGTAGGTAGGTCCATCACATTATCCTGCTTCAATAAAAAGCATGAATAGTTTTATTTACTGGTTTATAAACAATATTCTATTCAACAGGTGAAATCTTCCGTGGGTATATAACTTTGCGCAATTAAAGGAAACATGTGAAATGTATTTTTGAATTATTATAATTGTATAACCAGTACTAATATACAAAGGCAGATAGATGGTATATTGGAAAATGATTAGTCAGTCGCAAGAGAAACAATTTTGTATTACTTTTGTCTTGCGGTTGGAACATCCAGCACTTGGTAACATCAGGTTAGGTATGTGCATTCACTCCTCAGGTAATTTGACAGCAAACTGTCTAGATGCTGCTTTAAACTTTAAAAGCGGTATATCATTCATATGATGTTCGTGCAAGAACATATAATAGGTTTATTATAATGGGGATGCACTTAGTGTTATATAGTATAGACGTAGTGAGTGGTACTTAGTCTTTATTTAAAAAGGGAGGTATAGATATTTACCATTGTATTTATTTTGATATATAAAATACAATACTGATGTATTCATTTAATAAAAATATAATATCCTATATCGTAAATTCATTGATACTCGCATGTAAAGCTTATAAATTTTCCTATAACCATAACTATTCCATTTCTAATAATAAATATAAGAATACAAACTCATAATTGAATTTGCTTCTGTACGTGTGAACTTCTAACTTATTTAGAACTTTTAAAAACGTGGCACCCATATCAATCTCTCAGGTAAAATTAAATTATCCGACTCCATTCAAATATAATCCCCAATTAACTCGACTAAAATTACAATTGAGCCGTTTGAAAAATATGCAAATTAAACGTCCGGTAGGGTCTTCCTGACCCCGCCAATTTGACCTTGGACAGAGTTACCAGCGCCCGCTGAAGCCACGATACCCGATATATAATTAAGTTTTTCAACATAGAAACATATGTACGGATACTCAGTTTGCAACCACTGAAAATATAATTGCTTTTTTTATCAAAAGAACAACAGCAGTGACGAAAGATTTTTTTTAAACTGGTTCGACAAAATGACTGCTCCCTACCTGATGGAGAGTACAGTACAGTCCACAAATATCGGTGACTGTCGGTCTTCAAAAGTAACGGTAGTCGTCGCTATCATGCCGACCTAAAAAATTGCCTCTTCACACCTCTCTTAAAGGACCCCATATCATATGCAGAAGGAAACACACTAGCTGGGAGGTGATTCCACATCTTCACAGTATGACAAAGAAAAGAGCTTCCGAATTTCTTTGTTCTAGGTGGAATGGCGGTCACTGTGACGCTGTGGAGACGTGTACCCACCCGCGTAGTTCTGTGGTGGAAAGGAGAAGATGGAATGAGGTTAAACAACTCTTCAGAACACTCGCCATGATACAGACGATAAAACACGCTCAGTGAGGTGATGTCTCTTCGCAACTGAAGCGGTTCAAGGTTGTTAGTGATGTCTGTATCATTCACAATACGGACAGCCCGTCGTTGCAACCCGTCAAGAGCTTCATGGAGGTATTGAGCAGAACCATCCCAGAGATGCGAACAGTATTCCATGCACGGCCTAACTTGTGCCTTATAAAGAAGGTATAGTTGGCCGGGCGTAAAAACCGTCGCACTCTATTCAGAATACCCAATCTCTTAGATGTTGCAGAGATAACACTCCCAATGTGATCCCTCAGGTTAAGGTCGCAGCGAATATTGATCCCTAAGATACTAGGGCTGTCACGTTTTGTAAGCGAGTCATTCTTTAGAGTGAGAAGAGGTGAAAATGGAAACTTTTTACAGGAGAACATGCAAACTTGTGTTTTCTTGGCATTGAATTCCACCAAGTTACTTGAACCCCATAAAGATACGAGTCCCAGAGACTGGTTGAGCTCAGTGATAAGATCAGCCCGTTTTCTCTCAGTTTCACCACGACTAGTGCTGGGCCTACTGCAAAAGATATGGTTGTTTAAAGCCAATGGTTGATACCAGGTAGGTTTAGTACCACTACTTGAGATTATCTTCATGATATAAGACACGACAATTACGTTCAACTTAATTACAATCATCAAAAATCAAGTATCATTTGCACTAGAGTCACGCTTTCAGTTTTGGGATAAGTCGGTGTAAATCTAGTAATCGGGCGGTGTGAGCAGCATCAGTTCCCAGCTGGAACTTATTATAAACATGTTAATATAATTGTCAGTGTGACTCTCGTTTGGCTTTTAGTATAGTAAGATTAGCTAACAATAACGAGCTGTTATAGACAGTAATAACAACAAAGGCTACCGACAGATCGCAAATCCGTTTTAGCATGGTTTATCTTACCTGATGACGATGTGATCTAAAATGGTAAAAGCGCTAAACTAAGCGGAGAGGACCGCTTCTCAAATGTAGCTGCTGGAACGCTCCTATAAGTCGACGACGATACATTGTTAATTTTATAGTAATATCTAGCTAGGCAGACTTAGAAAATGTCCTAGCACCATCCTGTACTTTCATCACATTTTTCTAAACCCTTCACTTATATAATATGTACGGATTGAAACCGACGTCAAACGACACTTTGGCTGACTATCCTTATCTCTGAATTGTCATCTTTTATCATTGTAAATAATGCAGTCACTTTGTCGGATCAAAAAGTTTCTGAATATGCATTATAATATCTGATTTTCTTATTCAATGCAAAGAAGTAATACGGTAAAATATATTTATTTGATATTTATTGCTTATTTCTACATAACGATAATACATAAATGCTAGAGAGCAACGAAGATGGCATAATATCAATGACTAGCTGTGCCCGCGACTTCGTCCGCATGGAACCTGGTGTAAAAACAGTGATTAATAAAGACATCTGTATGTATTACGTCCATTTACATATCTACTTTTCTCTAGTACTTACGCCGCCGTCGTCATTAAATTGCAATACCTGTTGACAGAGTGGACCGGTTTTAGTGAAATAAAAACTAAGCTAATCTCGAGAAAATGTTTTATGATTTTCTTATTAGTTTTATTGTGAACCCAGTACATCAGTGATGCGTGTTTATACAAAAGGACAGAAGGACACACAGACAGACAAACAAACAGATAGACATTTCTAAAAATGAAAATAAAAAAATGAAAATGAAAATAAAAAATACAAAAGGACACACAGACAGATAGACATTTCTAAAAATGAAAATAAAAAAATGAAAATGAAAATAAAAAATTGAAATGTGTTTTATTACTTATTACTAGAACAATTCCTGCAACAATTTTTTTTACGAAAATTGAAAAAACAGACACGTTCGGTGTACATTCTTATTATATGTATAGAAGATGTTGATAATAATCCTGATCGAGATTCTTGCGGATAATTGTAGTTGATATAATTATTTTATAAACCGACACAAAGACAATGTTTATGCATATCATTTTAGGACCAAGATTAATAAAATGTCTTGGAGTTAAATTATTAAAAATCGAATTATCAGACCGAGCTTAAAAACTATTGAATGGATATAAGTTTGAGATGAAAAGGTTAATAAAATCTTTTTTTTTTAAACTCGATTTAAAACTGAAAGTTCAAAAATCTTTAAAATAGTATTGATATATTGTTTTAAATTTGTTATTAAAAATCACACTCGGATCATTTTAAAGAAAGTTACGCCCAAAATAACAAAGAGGAAGTATTTCTTTAAGTCAATAATTTCTGAACGAGTAAAAAAAAAGTCAGAGTCAAAAAAAAAATCAAAATTTACCCGGCCATTTATTTTGAAGGGTACTAAAACATATCATAAAGTAGAGGAAATAAAAAAAACAATTCGAATGGCCTGATTTGCCGTGAAAACCTCACATAATCTTGATTTGAAAAAAAAAAATGAGCCCCAAATAAAATCGGTACTAATGGTATACGAGTATAAAGTGAAAGTGTTTACTTATTCGTACGTACGTAGTAATAATCTGTATGTATACTCGTTAAAAGAACACAATGAGTTAGCGAGTTAACTGATCTAATACACGCATATCCCAATGTTATTATTGAACCGTGTAGACTCGAAATCGAAGTTAATGTAAAGTCTCTTGGAACTCGACCCTGGTTCACAGACCGGTATAACAATTACTCGACCTTTTGTCCGATAGGTAGTAGGGTGTTGTCATAGAAATAGAGACGGATCGATGGGCACATTGTAATTTATATGTAATCGTAAAGTAAAGTAGATCCAATTCTTTCAAAGTAGGAGTGAAAGATACACTACACTTTTATGAAAAGAAAGTTTCAGATGCCAATGCATTCTATCTAACAGTAAGTGAGCATTTCTTCTAAAACTTATGTACAACCCACCTCAAACAAGACTATAACATTTAGCTGAGCCCATCCTTAAATATAGGTTACTATCCCCGAAGATTGATTTAGAAATACAACTACATATATTAGGTGTAATAATGCAGTAGTACGACCGCAATTTTTTTTACTTACGAGTTACTTTTCGATTTCCAGATAAACCGCTCTCATATGCAAACTATTCAATAAAGCGCAAATTAGTCGGACCTTATCAAGGAAAGAATTAATAAGTTTCATTTGCTTCCCGTGGTGTTACTAGGCTGTAATATCTATTGAGCGTCTTTCAGTCAAAGTATAGTTAGTAGGATACGCCAGACAGATTGATCGGAAATCTTATGTAGGAGAAGCAATTTGCATTTTAGCTGTTGGCATGTCCAGGCACCGCATCGATAGACGAAAGTTCCGATCCTACCAGTTTAGTCAGAGCCTTTGGCAAAAGAAGACATCGCTTTTTTTTCTCGATCTGATTTCGCTATTGAACTAACAAGGTGAAACTAGCAGTTTCACCGGACTACGAAAACATCGTGATGAAATCATAAATATTAGTAGACTTTTAATATTAAACTAGCTAGTTACTACTATTAAAATACCGCCAAACAACTATTGTTGTGTTCCAGTAGATGTGCGTAAGAGCCAGGCTTCTGTAGGCTTAGCGTGTTTACCATCTTAGACCACATTAGATAAAATTGTGGTTAAATTCTAAAACTTAAAAAAAATATTACCGTTTCTCAGTAAACAATGTATTCGTATCAATTTTGGAGTCTTACGTAATACTAGTCTTGCTTGGTATTCTTAATAAACTCCAAAGTTGTTAAAAACTAACGTTGAATGTGTGTTAAAAGTGAAAAGCGAAACTCTTAAAACGAAATGATATGTCGTCGAGTATCTTACACTTGTTAAAAATACTTTAAATAGATAATATTTTATAAATCAACCAAAGTAATATGTTATTAAAGGACCGATAGTTTGTATGGGGCAAGAAAATTTGTTCACGACCCCAACATTTGCTTATCGTGATAAACTTGGAACTAGGTCACTAATTGTAATTAATTGGGAGCTCGATAAATAAATGCGTTATCGATGAAGGGCCATGACTTTGCCTATCTACTTACATCAGGCCGTTACACCTCCACAAAGTGGCGTGTTGATGCTTCGTGCGATATCAATGCCTTTCAGCATTTCGAATAAAGCAGTGAAAATGGAAAAAACAGTATAAATATTTACATTTTGTAGACCACTAGTTTCATTTTTTTATATTTAAATTGCAGTATTTGTAACTATATCTTCTAGTTTGAATAGTGCCAGTATTTATATTGGTCCACAAAATTTTCCAACATAGTCTTCTTAATGGCTCATTCCAAATAATTACAGACAAACTTTGAGCCTGCTCTATCCTAAAAAAATCTGGTGATTCAAGATGACGTTATGAAATTAGAAAAGAGAAAAAAAATTAACTATGTGACAAAAGCGGGTATTCCTTTTTATATTAGAATAAACTTTGATGAGTTTTTGGCGGGATTTCAGTCTGTCATGTAGTGGATTTTATATTTTATTCATAATCTTGTGTTACTTGACTCTATATTGTGTAAAGTTGGTGGTTTTTTATGTAATATGGTTAGTTTATTGTGCATAAGTGAAGTGAATGGAAAATAATACCACGGAGCATGAAATTCTGAGGTGCCACAAAAACTCCCTGGAGGGTTCTAACAAGAGATCCACCATCTTGTTAGAATATTGATTGACACGACGCTTGATATTGTAATGATCGTGCGACGCTTGTAATATTATTGATTACTCGACAATGGCAGTAATAATCTGAAAGATTGATTGCCAAAAATAAAGTTAAAAAAAAAAAAAAACTTTGATGAATGTGAAAAATGTAATTAAAGTTTTACATAACTAATACGATACCGTTTTTTATTGCAAAGTAACAGTGATTGCTCTTTTGTTTTTTGGCATTGTTATGTAGGTAGCTAAATATAAGATTATTGTGAAGGTATTTTGTAAAATAAACCAGTAATCTTTTAGAGCTAGTTATGAAGGTCAGAGCCGGAGGATCCAAAAAAATCAAATTACTTCAATTAATTTATTAGAAAAATAAAATTACAATGAAACTAATACTAGAGAGCTTCCGAAGTTAGGATAGCCCTCGACTAAGACTAATATTGTGAGAGTGTAGCCAATGTTAGGCTAACTCTCACACACTAAACTAAACTTATGGCATAATGAATGCTACCGATTCTAGGTTAACACTGTTTAAACGTTGTTTCGTACAAGTTTTTATACATGAATAGTGTGGGAACGAAGGAGTCGGACCACCGAACGTTTCCACCAAGTTTGTACACCTGTTGTACCGTGGAAATAGCTGACTCGTTGCTCTGAACACCTGCAGCGCCTTGAGACTGGGAACTCGGCTCTCTTAGTCATCGACTGTGGTGTGAGACGATGGCGTAATGCTTTGAACACCTACCGCATCGTGGGACTGGAAATCTTAGTCAGCAATTGTGGTGTGTAACGATGGCGTAACAAGCTCAATAAAGTATGTTTTATTTATCACAATAATACATAACATGGTGTCAGGTGTGGGGTTATTGGCACGTACGACATGAGCTACATTATGTCAACGGCGTGCCGTTTCGTAACGATAAGGTAATTATACCGAGAAGTCTAAGAAAAGAAATGATAAACAGGATCCATGAAGGTCACCTAGGAATTGACAAATGTAAGAGAAGAGCTCGAGATGTGATGTGGTGGCCGGGCATGGCGGGTGATATTGAGCGCGCTGTAGGTGCCTGTGAGACCTGTATCGAGAGACGAGTCGCTCAACCTAGGGAGCCACTAATGTCTCAGGAGCAACCTGGGAGGCCCTGGAAATCCTTAGCCGCAGATATCTTTCAAATAAAAGATAAGTATTTTCTGTTGGTAGTTGATTATTTCTCGAAATATGTAGAGGTAGTATCCTTGACTGACATGCGGAGTGTAAGAGTAATCACAAAATTATAATCAATTTTTGCACGTCATGGGATCCCAAAAAATATTATTACTGATAATGCTAAACAGTTTGTTTCAGTAGAATTTAAAGAATTTGCTAGACATTGGGAATTCGAACAAATAACTAGTTTACCATATTATGCTCGTTCAAATGGGTTGGCAGAACGTAACGTTCAAACGATAAAAAATATATTAATTAAAGCACAGAATGATAGAACCGATCCTCACCTGGCATTATTGAACTATCGGAACTCCCCGATTTCGAGAGAGGAATATTCACCTGCTCAGCTTCTAATATCACGAAGATTAAACACCAGATTACCGGTTAGTGAGAAATTACTTGAACCAAAAATTAACTCTAAAGATGATGTGTTAAAATCACGACTCAAAAAAAATCTGAGTGTAAAAAAATATTACGATCGACATACAAAACAATTGAAACCACTAGAAAAAGCTGAACAGGTGCATATACGCGATGCAAATAGATGGGTACGCGCGACGGTTGAGAGAAAGGCAAAAGAGCCTCGTTCTTACTGGATTCGGACTCAAAACGGTCTATACAGACGAAATAGACAACATATTCCCAAATTGCCAAATAAAAAGAATTACAACTTTCTAACTGAACAGCCAACGACTACAGAATCAACGTCTGAACAGCCAACGACTACAAAATCATCATCTGATCAGCCAGTTCGTTGTACTCGATCAGGCAGAATTATACAAACGCCAGATCGCTGGCATTACTAATATTTACCTTTTTTTTAATTTTCTCGTTTATAATATTGTATGTCTATTTTATATTTCTAATTTTTTAATGTCGTATTATAATTAGTATTTAATGATTATAAAGGGAATAAGAAGATACAGTAATTAAAAAAAGGCATCTTCGTCTTATATACGTAATTTTATAGAATTATCTAGTTTATAAATATATTGTTAAGTCTATTAAGGAGGGAGATGTTATGTAGGTAGCTAAATATAAGATTGTTGTGAAGATATTTTGCAAAATAAACCAGTAATCTTTTAGATTTCAATGAAGTATGTTTTATTTATCACAATAATACATAACAGGCATGATTCTAATCATTATGAAGTTGTTGACAATTATAAACTACGTAACTAATACAATATAAATTGAATATTCTATAGTATACTCCATTACTAGATCTTTTCCCATGGTAAATAAACTAAACTAATTACTATAAACTGTAACATTCTGTAAAGTAGCGATGATTTCAAACACACAAGGAATATGTAGCTCTGGTATTTTGCACAAAGTATCGAGATGCTACAAGATATTTAAAAAGCGTTCAGATTTCCTGCCTTTATTTTTCATCTCTGTCAGGTTAGTGAGGTAGTGATCTTGTATTCAACTGAGTCAGTACCACCAGAATTACATTAATAAGTTCGTTACAGTGACTCTCTTTTAGATGGTCGCGTTTTGGCATGAACAAGTGCATATCCGTGCAGATTGGTATAATAGTGACAACTACTGATGGATCGTAAGTGTTACGGTGGTTATTATGTTGAAGTTGTACCATTTAGATTGCAAATGAGTTCAAAATATTTTTTCATTAAAATGGTACTGAATTATATTATAACCGTTAAGTATTATCATAGAAAAAGCCGATGGCTCATTAAATGCACGACAGTTTCATAAAACACGCTCCAGTTTTTAAATATTCATAAGCGATTTTATCTTTAGACGTTTATGATTTTTTTTTAATTATTCTTTGAACTTATAATTTGACTAAAATATAGTTTATATCCAACGATTTGAGATAATATGATTTGAGTAACTGTACTGTATACGTTTCAATACCTTTTCTAGTTATTATACTATACTAATATTTATAAGAATTATTAAATAATATTTTTCCCTAATTTAAATATTTCTCGTTAGGAAATTCCTTTAATAATTACAATCAACAGTCAGAGTCAATCTTCATTATAATCATAATGGAGTTAACTTGGTGAAATGTAAGATTTGTGTTTGAATTTTGAATAAGGTTAGTATTGTATATTCCATGATGTCATAAGTCAGTTTTATCCGCAATATTTATGATTCGTTCTATGTACAATACAGTTTCATATGATACAATTTACCATTGTAGCGCGGTTACTACTAGTTTCATGACATCGTCGCTTTTGGAGTCGTTGTCCGTATTTATTTATTTTTAGCTTGTTCCTTAGAGCTTGTTGTATAATAATCCCTGCGTATTTCTTATATTGAACCGCTGTCTCGAACTATTTTTTTTTATTTCTCCAAAATTCCTTGGTTTACCCATCTATCCATCCCCTGATCGGACTATATTTGTAATTGGTATTAAGAGTTTTCTTTTCTAACTAGCTTATGTTGTTGGATAACACAGTTATTTCACTGTTTTGGGTTTAAACTTCTGTCAGCAGCCTTTGTGACTGCTTCGACTTTTTTTTCTTGATTTATTCATTATATGGTACGAGCAAGATTTATTCATTATATGGTATGAGCAACTCGGTACTCTATATCAGGAATTGGATAAGACAACAATTATTTTTAATCGTACAATACTACTATTAAAACAAAAATTCATAGAAGCAAGGAGACGTGCAACAAGCAAACGTATACACACGTATATACTATATACAATAATTATATTTCATAAATGAAGAGATATGACGTAATTTCTCATATGTGCGAGAGAGTCATCAATCAAACCCACACTCACATACAATGTTCCATATAATGTGACAGGAAATATCGGTTCCCAACAGAGCGGCCCCTAACTTTACAACATAGAACGTATAGATAACAGCATTCGCTTGACTACAACATTCTTATGCTTACGTGAATGATTCACTAAATTGTAAATTTTATGGAAAATGTTTATAGAGCTACAAAGAAATACAAAAGCAGTATAAACGATGATGGCTTAGTTAATAGTGTGTTCGGACACCGCGTCGATGAGCGTAGGTTCCTAGCAACTGAATCATAGAATTCGATGAAGAGAAACATGGTGACGAGATCATAGCATAATGGTAGGACCTTTTGTAAGTCCGCCTGGCTAACTACCATCATAAGTTGAAACTCTATCGCCAAAACCCTGTTAATGTATTCCGGCAGATGCATTTGAGATGTAGTAACTTCTAAATTGTGCAAGTTTACGATTTTAGACGTCAGCGTCATTTAACATCCGATGAGATTGTGTTAAAACCTATAAAATATTAAAAAAAAATACATAAAAGATTATCTGCTTAAGAGAAAGAAAGAATAATTCCAATATGAAATTTAGGTTCTCCTTCTCCATAAAACGTTGAGTTCTTATTTAAAAAAAAAAGAGTTTACGAGATAAAGTTTAATTTTGTAAATATTAGAAAGATTTTCCGGAGTTTGAGAAAAACTGGTCCTTAACTTCAGTTTCTCTCTGAAGTATATGAGCCTCCTTGACGTGTCCGTCAATGGCGAACCTTATTTTTTTCGACTATGAGCACGTAAGTGACTAGCGAAACCAAATTTTGTTTTAAAAATCTTTTTGCAGGGCGCACAGTGCAATTGACCATCAATATTGTATGTATAGGTGTAGGAAGACTTCGGACGGGTTTTAATTATAAGGCGTTTCGCGTGTAGGTCTTGTAATCGCTTTTCTTCAAAATTTGTAACTGCCTTGTGAACAGAGCTGAGCCATTCACATCTCTGAAGTATATTTAAGAAAGGATAGTTAATTGATGTTCATGCTTTTCTGGGGAATTCACAGTTGTGTCTATAAATTTCCTCATATGGGCATACAACAAATGCAGTTTTAACGACATTACGAAGTTCAATGGTTAAAAGCTTTCAAACTTTATAATTCACAAGTTCTATTCTTTCCAAGAAACCGAACTGTAAAATTTTTTCAGATCTTTTTCCGAATACTGAATAAAGGTGTAAATTGCATTTTTTTTTTTATAATTTCTGGTGCAGCAAATACACCCAAAGTAGTTTGGGAAGAAACATTATCAAATGAAACAAAGTTTCATAGTCTAAAAGCTATTACAAATTGTTACACTAAACCTTATTTTATAAATAACGAGCGTGCCTGGTGGAAATTGTCCTGCGTTGAAAAACTCCCTGGAACGTTCTAATAGGAAGGCCATTATGTTATTAGAACATTAAAACGATCGCTAGAAACTTGTAATACCATTACCTACTTGACAATGGCAGTAATAATTTACTTGATGATGGATTGCAGAAAAATGAACTATTAAAATTTGTAACAAGATTCTTTTTAAATTCACTGCGAAATGGAATAAAACCTCACGTGCGTCTTTCCCTTCTACATACATTCTTTTTTTTAAATAAAATCAAGTATAATACAGCTGGATAGTGAGTGATAAGCAGTCCGGAAATGCCGAGGTCATAGGGGATCATTTAACCCTTTTTCGCAATCCTTCCGGTCACATTTACTAGAGATTCGAGAAAGGTTCTACAATAATAGATCGAAGGCTACACTATACGGTCTCATTTCGGTACTATTGCGTAGTAAAATGTAGAACTTTAGTCTAACACTACGAATAAACCAGACTTTATAAAGCTGAATACTACGGGTGGCTCCATCTTGTTAGAATATTAGAATTATTACATGAAACTACTCAATACTGAGAGTAATGATCTAAAACATCAGTAGGTTCATTAGTAGCAGTTAGTAGGTTCATCCATCGGGCCGTGGATGGCACGGGATATTGTGGATTACAATCTAAAGACAGCCATAAAGGATGAAAATGCAACCGCTATAAAAACAATAACGTAATTAAATCAAAAATATTTAATAATTATATAAAACTAAATAAATGAACAAAAAAGTTTACTCACGGATACGATTTTTTACGTATATAAGACAATACATGCAAGCAAAAAAGGTGCGGACCAAGAGTCTGCAGAATAGAAGAAACTGATTAAAAAATCTAGAATATTAGTTGCCACAAATAAAACTAAAGAATAAAGTAGATTCAGACCACTTAATCGCACCCCTATAAGTTTATTTCTTTGTTCTGGAGAAATAAATCGTATATCTAAACATAGGTTAAGGCCGGCATGAATATATGTTTTTCTGAAACACAATTTCCGGACATCCCGCACTTGGTATGACGCGTAATTCATCTCGTTGGCCTTGGAGTTAACTAGATTCATCTGAGATAAGAAAAACTATGTATCTTTTGTACGGATTAGCTATTCACGACCATTTTAAGGTATTTACTAGTATTAACTAAAGAATTAGTATTGGACCTAGACACCAATGTGTGAAAATTAGATTAATTTAAACTAAAACATATTTCTAGACTAAAATATGCCGAAATCTGATACAATAATATATATTGAAATCCATGTATAGGTGTATAGTTATTTAGTATTGATATTTCGAAATGTAATGTAATCATTATTTTAAGTAAATGTAATAATAGAAAAAAAAAATTTACACACCTTTTAAAGATCTCGGGTAAGATTACGGAAGAAGGGAGACGGTCGAGACAAATCTCAGGACATCTCACAATGGCGGGAGGGGGATCAAAAATCCCCAAAAACTTTCACGTAATTAATGGACGACCCCTTACTGTAATAATTTAACGATATCTATTACATTAATTATTGAAATATTCGTCTACAGATATTTTATTTCGTTGCCATTATTCATAAATATCGCGTAAATAATATCAGACAACTATAACGAGAAGCCATCACTTAGCCAGCCGATAGCTATAGTGTTACAAAGTGTATTTAAGTAATTCTATACTATCTTTAGTGTAAATACTATTGTATATATTTTGCGCTTATTGTGAAGTAACAGCAAGGCGTTCAGTTTTTCCAGAAAGATCCTTTTTATACTTGACTACCCATTTTTTTTTTTTTATATCAAAGGATGCAAACGAACTGGTGGGTCACGTGATGTTAAGTGATCACCACCGTCCATAGACACTAGCGACATCAGGGACGTCGCAAGTGCGTTGCCAGCCTGTATATGGGAGAAGCGGGAGGGGAAGGAAAGGGAAAGAAGGAAAGAGGAAGGGACGTGGGCCTCCGGCTCTCTCACTGACCGAACGAAACACAACCAAAAATAGCTTCAGCGGGGCTCTACCACCTACTAAGACCTAACCTGGCTACGCTTTGCTGTGGTTCATTACATGTTGCATTAAAGTCAAGCTGTTTCCAAAATGAAGTCATGCCGCCATCTATGCAATATTTATAACAGTCCTATAGTTTTCTGTCAACAAACTAATTTAAAGCGCCATCTGTTCGACACTGATGAGACTTAAATTTAATAACAATAATAAACATTAGTAATGTTTTCATTTTTCATAAAAAAATATTAATAAGGCTAATAATCGAAATTGCCAACTTTTACGAAGATCGGCTAAGTAGTTTCGAAGTTCATCATGGACAAACATCATAACACGTTTGACTACAATCTCATCGTATGTCATTTTTTTTTTTTTATATTTATAGGAGGCAAATGAACAAGCGCGTCCAAACGAACTGGCGGGTCACCTGAAATTAAGTGATCACAGCCGTCCATAAACACTTACATTACCAAGGGAGTCGCAAGTGTGTTGCCAGCCTACGTTTGGGAGAGGGATGAGGACAAGTGGGAAAGAGGGAGAGTGGGGAGGTGGGCTTCCGGCGCTCTCGATGACCGAACAAATGCAACAATGCAAAAACTGTTACTTTACGTGGATGTTTCTGTGAGAGGGTGGTACACTACGCAGATCGAGCCATTCATGCTGAAATCAGTAATAAATTCAGCGTGGCTCTATCACCTACAAAAATATGTTAAATAATGATGTCGGTTAATAAGTAAGTTACCATCCTATCTACAGAGGGACAGACCCAAGAGCAGCTACCGGAGCACACCTTTATTTCCTTGGTGACAGATTTTCAACTTAGAGTAGAAGGTAGCCAGGCATACTATGATTTAATCACGATGTTTTTCTCCACAGGAAACCTCCCCTTCATTCGTAAGAATTCTAAGTACAACCAACTGGATGGTTTAAGATATTAAGTAACGAGCGCCCATCGAGTCTTAAAAAAATTATATACCTAAATGAGCAAATTTGAAATGAAAACTTTTTTTTTTAATTTAAAAAATATACCGTATCTCTAGATTTTATATTATTAACTGTAGTGTATACATTGCTTATATTCATAAAAGGACGACTAAATACATAATAAAAATCTGGTATGACTTATATTTCCTAGTGCACCTTTGTAATATATTTTCTCATAAACATAAAATATCGATATCCAAATTATACGTTATTTTACGATAAATTATATGATAGTAACTGTATTTCTTTTACGTTTTTACGCATAAATCGCTGACCAATTTTTTATGAATTTCGGTATAGAAAATGTTCTAACTTTAGAATAGTAGTTTACTTTTTGTTCTGTAAATAAAACTTTAAGGGAAGTTAAATAGAAGATGAAAGTTCATATGATAATCCAATATTTCAATATTTAATAAAGTTTCATTACATTTATTGTTTTGAATAAGAAATAAAGAATATTTCTGATTTTTTAACGAATCAAATTAAAATAGGGAATAATTTTAATAGGAATCGGTACTTATGTAATGCAATATATTACCTAAAGTATGAAATATTAACCAATATAACAGATTACATAACAATTTACACTAATTACTAAAAAAAAACTTCTATATTTAAAGCAAAGCAAACTGGTCAATCTTAGTGGAATTAAATAAAATCCTGACTGTAATTAAACGTTATTATATTAGTTATTTACAATATAAAATTGCACTCCATTGTTTAGGTAATAACGCACTCAAAAATGTATGAAATACATTGTATTATATGATATTAAAATATTTATATTCATTAAAAAATATTAATATATAATATTAACAACAAAATTGCTTTGTAAACAAAAATATCGTTTCTTAAAATCTTAGTAACTTTATATTATATCGTAATATTTTATTTAGATACATAAAGTTTTTAAATGATTAAACTAAATATAATTAACCAAAATCTATCTCCTAGTTCTTGCATGATGGATGCACAACGGTAAAACATAAACAAGTATTTTATACCTCCCTCGACTGACGTCATGTGCACAGCTAGTAAATATAAAAGTAATGCACCAGCTCTGTTAATTGGTAACTTTACGTCAAACTTTACGACCTAGCAATTTCTACTTAGTTTTATTATCGCTTGCTATCGAGGAACATTCAACCATACAGTTTACTAATTGTACCAGAAAGGAAATGGCTTAAACGTTAATATATAAATTACATAAATAATAATGATTATAATACAATAAGATTATAGATAAAAAATTTCAAGTTTTAAAAAATTACGTTACAAGTTAAAAAGATTATGAGTTTTTTTTAAGATTCCTAAAAGTATTTTATAACCTACTAGCCTCTGCCTGCGACTTCGTTTGCGTGGAATAGATACATTGGGCTTCCGCCAACACACAGCGCAAGCTCTCACGAAGAAAAAAGTCCCGATTTTTAAACATTCCTCATCGGTGCTCCGCTCCTATTAGTCTTGTCGTGATGATATGTAGCCTATAACTATCCTCAATAAATGAGCTAAATAACATAGAAAGAACTTTTCAAATCGGACTAGTAGTTCCTGAGATTTTCCCCCACAATGTCACAACGTCACAAACACAAACTTTACCTCTTATACTTATATCATATTAGTATAGATTAAAGTTATAATGATATTTATTCAATAGAATAAGATTGATGTAAACTCATTTTAATAAATGTCCATTGAGGATTTAACAACTTTGTTTCTTGTTAATACACCGAAGCAAACTATCAATTAACCAAGAGTAGGTTGGAATGTTACATTTTCTTGTAAAACCTCGCTGGGTCAATAGCGTAGTCAGTTCGAAAAAGAAAGTTAAATTTTCTCTGCTATTGTCACCATTACTCAAAATGAAATGTTAAAATAATTATCAATGTATTAAACATACTTATTTTTGGAAGATAACTATCTTCCAGATCTAACTATCCAAAGAAAACTTCGTTATAAGGGTTCTACTACCCAATAAGACGAGTTTTAGAAAACGCTCCTATACCGTATGAGCGGCCATTTTTTTTTTATGTTTTTTTTGGTTACCTTCCTCCACGTTGTTTTGTTTAATAAATAGCTTTCCAGATAGATTTTCACATTTTTTTTCAAGATTTTCATATCCTTTCAAAATTCTCTTTGTTGGACATACATAACTTTCTAAAAAAAGGCCCATATTTGATTTATTTTTGTTTTTACATGGCCTTTATAGTAAGAAATAAATAAAAAAAAAAAAAAAAAATTTCATACATATTTTTGAAATGAAACTTTAAAGCGAATTTTCAGTTTTTCTTATTTTATTATTTTAAATTTCTATTCATTCCTCAACTTTTAGCTCCGGTCTAGTATAGTGGTCTCTGTAATTACTATGTTTTATAGAATTTGGAAAAATTGATCGGATATTAGGCGTGGAACAACCCCTTATACTATGATATTTATAACCAAAAACTCAATATAATTGCCCGTATATGGTATTATCACAATGAATATAAACTGCAAATTCAAATACTTCAAAAATGCTCATAACAAAATAAAAGTCTTAAATTTTCCTTATCTATACTAATATTATAAAGCTGAAGAGTTTGTTTGTTTGTTTGTTTGTTTGGTTGAACGCGATAATCTCAAGAACTACCGGTCTGGTTTGAAAGTTTCTTTTAGTGTTAGATAGCTCATTTATCGAGGATGGCTCTAGGCTACATATCATCACGATAAAACCAACAGGAGTTGAGCACTAATAAAGAATGCCAAAAACGGGCTATTTTTTAAGCTTCCGCTGCGTGGTAATGTCAGCATTATATGCGTTGCCATGGTAACGCGATAACATTCTATCGGAAATATTTTCATTGTTTATTTTGTGTTCCTAATCAAAAAGTTTGTTCTACGTTAGTTTTGTTTTCAATTTTTCATTATACGTGGTACGATTGTATCGGAAACATTTGTAAAGTTTATTTTGTGTTGTTATTCAAATAGTTTAGTAGTAACAATATTCGTCCAATAAGACTGGCGAAGGAATTGATCCATACTGCCAATTCTGAAGTTGTCAATTTAGGTAATTGTTATGTATTCTTTAGCCAGTTTTCTTTTATGTCTAAGTTAATGAAAAGATATAAGCGCTAAATCCTCTATATAATATTTCGTAAATTTTTATCTTCTTAATTTTCAAAACCAATTCATTTCACTTACGCACAATAAACATACATTAAATTACACAAAACGCCGCCAATTTAACATAATATAGAGTCAAGTAACACAAAATTGTGAATAAAATATAAAATCCACTGCATGACAGAATGAAATTCCGCCAAAAACTCCTCAAAAAGTTTATTGTACGTTAGTTTTGTTTCCAATTTTTGATTTGTGATATATTACGTATTATAGAAATAAAGTGTGTGTGTATGTAATATTAAAATAAATACTTTTTGGTGAATACATATATCTGTGGTGGTAAAAATATCAACATTTTTTTTATTCTGTCGATATGTCCGTTTGTTTATTTGTTCCGAGTAATCTCCAAAACAGCTGGACCTATTTGAACGTTTTTTTTTCTTAGAAATGATTACGCTATTGACCTAGCAAGTTCTTAACAGCTTCACCGGACTACAAGTAATATTTGAACGGGAATTTTACGGGCAAATAAGTAACTAATTAGCTGTTTTATTTTAAGCTAGCGGGTTCAGCAGACGTTGCCTGCCCTGATAATAAGACAAACTATACCTAAACCTTGCCCAAGAATCATTTTATATATTAATGAAAACGACATGAAGATGCGTTTTGTAGTTTTTGATCTTATCGCGAACAGAGAGACGTGGAACAGGACTTTGTTTTACATAGTAGTGATGAACTGTTATCCGTTACTGTAGATGATGTGCGTGTCATACTTACAAATATGTTTGAAAGAGTATTATTGTTATTTACACATCTAATAACAATTTTTAATATTTTTTTAATAAATTTAAAAAACGCGTGCGGAGCCGCGGGTAGCAGCTAGTTTAATTATAATACAGCCTGCATTTTTGTCATATTTGATATAAAACGGTAAAATGATACGATGTTTCTCCTCTTCACTCGGGCGCTAAGTAAATATGCTGCCGTCACGAATGAAAATCACGAAGCGAATTTTTTATGCAAATTTCTAGCCAATTTCGTCTGACACTCTGCGTAATTCATTTGCATCGAGGGGAGTAACATTTTTTGACGTAACGCGAAACGAAGTTGAAAACTTTAACTTGATGGTTATAGAAGAAAAACACTACTGTGTCTTTCTTGTGTGCAAACAGCCATTGCATTGTTTCTAAATTAAAAAAAGTCGAGGCCGTCATAAAAACTTCCGACAGAAGTGAAAACCCATAGCAATGGAATAACTGTGTTCTGTTTTGAATTTTTAAATTAATTGCAGTGTGAATTATTTAAATTTCATAATTTGTAAATTTATAGTCTTCACGTCAAAGTATTCAAAAGCACCTTGTATAGAGGGATTCAATGCCTAAACTTTAATATAGGGTGGATCGAACGACGAGAACGATGGTAACGTATGGTAATGGCGCCCTTCTCTTTGCATCCACCAAAAACGAATGTAAATATCTGTTTATAAAAATATGTATTGTGGTAAGATAAACCAGATCAAGTTTTTTGCTGTTGTCCTCGATGGTTGAATTTCCGAATTGGAGATAGTTTTGACGTTCATAATGAATCACCTTCTTGAGGTCTATAATGAATAAAATATTTTTGTTGAATAATTAATAAATAGTAACTACATTTACTATGTTACCCAAAAGTTTTATACGATTTTCTTGTGGCAAGCTCCTAGGTATTATATAAGAGGCAGTTTCAAAGTACTTTGACATTGCGTTCTAATAATTTAAGTAGGTAACTATGTTAAAATTCTAATCTCAAAGTGATCATTAATAATTTTGCTACTTAAAACTTTAGTGTTATTCAAAAGACGTTTCGTGGCTATTCCGCCAGGACCGACCTACTTTTTAAGTTAACTTCTTAAGTTTTAAATTAGTAGGTAAGCGAGTTTTACAATAAATTTAGTTATTTCAAAAAGGGATCATGGTTGATTGAGATTGACGGAAATTAGAGAAACTTTGGATACTGGCTAAAGTTTTTATTGTGTTAAATGTTAATATCTAACAGAAGTATCAGCGTTTGTTAAACTTTGATCTCATTGAGGATATATAAAAATGATAAATATACTTAGGTATTGTCCCTTATATACAATTCGTGGATCACCTATTTAACTTTTTGCAAGTCAAGGGTGAATTATTAACTACATGAGCTTTGCAAGAAGGAAATTTTTATGATCCGAAATAATAAACAATCATATAATTCAGTTTAATTCAAATAAAAAATACGTTATACAATTAGGCACTGAGAAAGGACTCATGAACATAAAAACTACCATCAGTTTGGAAAACAACCCAGTCATCGAGAAAAACCCGCTAGAAAGTCGATCTGATTTATTTTTTTAGTATGCATAACTTCGCATATTTTTAAGAACATGCATAGTTCTAGTTGCTAGTGGGCGCCCAGTGGTCGACATTCGACCATAGTTCATTGATTTTCTAAAGTTGAAATTTTATTAAAGTTCTTTTGTCAGAGGGTATACTTCTATAATCAAAGGTTTTCATCATGGCTACTCAGTTATTTGCCATTTGCCATGATCTTCATTATATAATCATTAAAAAAAATCTTTTCATTATGAGAAATAGTGACATGCCCAGTACCATCGTTTAGAAAAGTAATGGATGCACAATACAATCAAATGGTGAATCCAAATCAAAGATTATTTTTAATACTACCATTAGCTTTTGAAAATAAATTAATTTTTGTTGCTACATCACGTTGAACTGTATCAATGTTACCGCGGAGGTCTAAATCATGGATTACTTTTATGAACAAAATCCTTATTTTGATTATACAAAATATTATTTGGCTCATATTTTATTAATTCATCATTTGAAGTGAGTTCGCTATGAAAATTATGTTGAATGTAGGATGAAAAATAGTAATTAGAACGTAAGAGTTAAAAAATACATATAGTCGAGCATAGCAACCTCCTTCACAACCTTTTCTGAAGTTCGTAGTTTTTGACAGCTGTCAAAATGTCTTTTTTATGTGTGTATATGTTGTGTAAAATTCGAGTAGTAGTGTGAGTAGTGCAAATTTTAATTAATTTAATGTATTTCTAATGCATTTTATATAAAATAAATAGCTTTCTGCACTTCTCCGCCATATATATTTTTTTTTCTCTTTATTATGGGCTTTGTCTCCTACCGACTATGACGCCCCGTAAGAATATCATCTATATATCAGATACTACTACAATCACATCTACTTAAATCTTAAAAGCTAAACTTGCAATTTTGTACAGCCTTTTTGCACTTTGAGACAGAGGGTCTGACAGCACCGAATTACAAATGCCTACATCCATGGATCGGGTAACATTTAAAAAACATTTAAAATATAACATCCTCAACCACCCCACACACTGTACAATTAGGTGATACAGGAACTTATTTGATGGAATGTATCCTGAGCGAAGTCGGAGGGCTAATATTAGGTTAGATCTACTTAATAAATTTTGGTCTATCCATGGAATATCGAAATGAGGTTGCGGTTGAATGGTCTTGTGCCAAATCCTTTTTTCTAGTGATCTCTTATCAAAATATAGATTCCACATATCTTTACAATAACATTTCACCTGAGACATGTAGTCAGTATAAATTGGAGTGATATGGAAAGGAATTCCGTCATATGCAGCTTGGTTTGCCAATGAATCAACTTGATCATTTCCAGGTAACTTAACATGAGATGGAATCCATTGAATATAACTGTTTTCCCGCTACATTGGAATCTATAGATTGCTTTCAATACAGAATAGGCTATCGGAATACCCCGTATTGACGAGGTGCATCGAGCCAAGTGTTGTAAAGCGCTTTTTGAATCAGTCAAAATTACAAACTTTTGACCTTGTAACGATTCAATGTACAATAAGGCTTCATTAATAGCTATTAGTTCTAAACACATATTGATGTATTAAAATCAACCTTCAGTTTTACATATTTGTCGGGAAAAGGATCTAAAAATGCGGCACCATAGCCATTACTACTTTTCGAACCATCAGTATAAATTTTATAAAAGTCTCCAAAATTATTATCAATATGCTCGATACATAAGCACTTTAATTGTGTAAGGTTATATTCATGTTTAGGTAAAGTTACTGATGGAATATTAGTTTTAATTATTTCAAATACATTAATATTACTGAGCCATGTCTCAAGTGAAAACATATCCAGAAGGTTTAAGTTATGAATAACGTTGTTATGTAACAGGTTATGTGTAGTGAACTATCTAAGAATGCTCTACCGCATGTACAATGGAGAATGTTCTAAGTAACTCTTTAATATGGTGCCGTCTTCATCATTTCAAATCTAGCAAAATGGTGACCACTGTGGGATTCTCTAGAATCTTCCTTATGCGTACACTAGCGTTGTGGAATGGGTTATCCAACGCGGCTTTTCTCCTCGGGCTATGATATAGGGCTCTTCAAGAAGGGACTAAAACGCACTTTTTAAGATTGGCAGACGACGGTAACCATTTTCCATCAGATGAGCCGTCTGCCTGTTTGCTGTCTTTTGGTAAAAAAAAAAAAAACAGTTATATTTATTTTTAGCGGATGCACAGAGAGGGGCATCATTACTAGACATCACCATCTTTCACATCCTTACCTGATGTTAAATGACAATGAGATCCAAGATAGTAAACACATTAAAACTAATGGGACTGGCTCTCAAGTGTAGCTGTCGGAACACACTCATATGTTTTTAGCGCCAGATTTTATATATGGACCATGCTAGTCTACCTGAGGTCTAGCCAGGTGGACTTGGAAAAAGGAAGCTCATGTTAAGTAGATTCTGTATGTCATCAAAAGATGTATCGGATGTAAAAGATTAAGACGCTAATTTTACGCGTGTTTTAATCTATCCCTGTTTTGTCAGCTAGCAAGAGCGTTTCGGATCAAATATGTATATGGTGATTCCGAAACGCGATGAACTAGAAAAGGTTCACAGTACCTTATCATTACTAACACGCCACTTTACTTGCATTAATGTAGATTTAACCTATCGCTCGCATCTTTTTTTAAATAAAATATAATATTCTATATTTTGAAGCCATTATTTTACGATACGATTAGGAGAAATTGTAAAAGTTTACAATTTGTCCTAATCGTATAATGTTATTTTTACCATTTGATGTTGAACTTTAACTTGGAATAGCTCTTAAACGAATCGACTAAGCAAGAAATGATATCAGATCTTTTTTGTACATCGTTTAATTCCCTACAAGCATATGGTTTCAACTTCAGTGAACAATAATTCGTTCACGCGCATTATAATTCTAAAGAAAAAAAAAATTTCCGTTTTCTATGAAAATTAATAATGACGATAATTGTATTAATACTACGAGCTCAAACTTTACAAGATTTTTTCGTAGTCCGGTGAAGCTGTTAAGACGTTGCTGGGTCAATAGCGTAGTCATTTCGAAAAAAAAAAACAAGATTTTTTTGCCTCATTTTTGAATATATTTCATAGTAGCTGAAAAAAATAATTAAAAATATTTTATTTAGCCCATCCCTAAAGGATAATCCATAGTTACAAATCTCAACCATATGCAAATTACCTAATAGCAGAATATTAGACAACGGTTTAGAATAACTGCTGTTGAAAAATAACAACACACTATGCTATGTAGCTATGTAGCTTGGCTCATTATCGGCATATAACGTTATAAATTAATATGGGAAAGTTCATGGATAAAAATGAAAGGTAGATAGTATAATTAGTATAGTGTTTATTTTTTTTACATTTTATAAATGACCTTCACTCGTACGGTTCGCATATTCTTTTCAATATAAACGCAGCGGAGAGATAAAATTAGCTGGATGCAAAAAAACGCTAATTACACGGCTCACCGCGGTATAAACTCCTACCTACTTCAAGAGAATAACATGCCTTCATTTATAGAGTTGTTATTTTCACTTTAAGAGAATATTTCAAAGGAAAATTTCCATTGAGTATTACCTTAATTAATTCTGCACGGTTTCCATTCGTTTAATTAATAAAAATATGTTTAGAACATCCATTACGTTGTTTACTTTTCAGTATCATGTTTTTCGTAAAACAATAGTAGTAGGTGTGGTTTGCCTCAAACATGCATCAAAGATAAATCACCTACGCTCCCGTTATTTTTTAAATAAAAATTTAAATATATTTTTATATCTCATTTATTTATTATCACCAGTGGATGACCTAAAAATAATTTAATAGTGTTTATCCATTCTTTGGGTCCACCCATTGCAATTTGTCCAATGATTTCTCGATATATACAAAAATAGATATATGGATATGAAATTGATAAAATTCAATCATGTGTCCAATCGCTATGAAAGTCGACACAGCGAAATCATTTTTTTATGGAAAAGATTTGCTTATTATCTATTTTATTGCCATTTATAATGTTCAAGCGATCGTCACGAAAATTTGTGTTTAGAAAATTATCTGAGAATATTTATGAATTGATTTATTGTGGTGTTATTAAATTACTAATTATAAAAACTATTAGTAATAATTACAAATATTATAAATAATAATAAACGCGTGCCAAGCCGTGGGCACAGTTACTTTAATTAAATGTACAAAAAGGAAACCATTATGTTATTTGTAACATAGTTTACAGGTATACTTAAATCATAAAGGGAAAGCATAAAAATAATCCAAAACTGTTATTCTTAGATGTTTTGTTTACGGCAACCAATCTTCTAGTAGATTATTACTACAGTTGCCAAGTAGGTAATGGTATTACAAATTGCTTACGGTCATTTCAATGTTCTAACAAAATGGTGGCCTTCTTGAACAATTCCAGGGAGTTTTTGAGTCAGAATCCATGCTTAGTGGTATTATTTCCTATCTACTTCATTTGTGCACCTTTGATCTAATATAGTCAGGACGTGACAAAAGTTGTGTGAACGACTAACGTCATAACGGGCTAATGGACCGCGCTACTATATGTCCGTTCCCTCGGCGTGGAGCCCTTGAGTACGCTGCTCGCAGGATACAGTGACACTAAATCTTACATCACTGCGACAACATCACTCATATCACCACATACGTACATGCTTACACATGACAGTGGAAGGGTTTTATTTGCGCCATATCATCAATATTACAAAATATGGAATCAAATAACACAAAACAATCAATACATTTTTAATACCCCACATGACATTCCAAGGTCCCGTCAAAAACTCCTTTAAATGTTAATAAAAAAAATGTCTGCTTTAAAACACGTGTTATTCTTTTTGCTAAGATAATTTCTGAGAAAGTAATAATCAGTTACTATGTTAGTTAAATTATTAACAAAAAAAAGAAAAACGTCGCCGTACAAAGTAAGATGAAAGCAATACATAAAAAGCATAATTCTTAAATTCTAAAATGTTATGCAATTAATATTCTCGAGCGTGAAAAATATACTTGTTAATCCGGCACAATTAAGTGCCGAACCTCGCCCACGGGTAGACGCTGACAAAAATTTATATGTACGCCATTAAACAGGGTTTATATCCTAAAATCACTTGAGCTCCCCCAGGGGCCCTCTAATTTTGTACGCCACGCGGTCTTGGAAAGTGCTCTCATAATTTCTCCCTTGGATATTAATGTCGTGCGTCCTTTTCATTACTAGACACAGAAAAAAATACATTTTATTTTGTTAAATTCTTGATTAATCCTATACACGTGCAACAACATCTACTGGAAATTAAATGAGTGCGAAATACAAATATATAATATTGCATATTGCTTCAAATATAATTTTTTTCCTTACCGTTGGTCACCAAATACCTATAAACTATATATCTATACTAATATTATAAAGCTGAAGAGTTTGTTTGTTTGGTTGAACGCGCTCATCTCAAGAACTACCGGTCCGATTTGAAAGTTTCTTTTAGTGTTAGATAGCTCATTTATCGAGGATGTCTATAAGCTACATATCATCACGTTAAAATCAATACGAGTGGAGCACTAATGAATAATGTCTCAAAATCGGGCTATTTTTAGAGCATCCGCTGCGTGTCAGTGTCAGTATTATATGCGTTGCCGTAGTAACATGATAACATTCTGTCGGAAATATTATCATGGTTTATTTTGTGTTCCTGTTCAAAAGTTTATTCTACGTTATTTTTAATTCCAATTTTTGATTATACGTATTACGTTGCTATCGCAAATATTTTTAAAGTCCATTTTGTGCTGCTATTCTAAAAGGTTAGTAATAATAATATTCGACCATCAACACAGGCGAAGGAATTAATCCATACTGCCAATTCTGCAGTTGTCAATATAATAATAAGCGCCAAATCTTCTGTATCATATTTCGTAAATTTTTATCTTCCTAATTTTCAAGACCCCAGAATACATGCTCCGTGGTATTATTTTTCATTCAGCTCACTTATGCACAATAGACAAACCATATTACATAAAACGCCACGAACTTAACACAATATAGAGTCAAATAACAAAAGATCCCCTACAGGACAGACTGAAATCCCGTCAAAAACTCCTCAAAAAGTTTATTCTACGTTAGTTTTGTTTTTTTTTTTTTTTGGTTTGCAATATATTACGTATTATAAGAATAAAGTGTGTGTATATAACATTAAAATAAATACTTTTTGATGAATACATATATCTGCGGTGCTACAAATATCAACATTTTTTTTTATAATTCTGTCGATATGTCTGTTTGTTTATTTGTTCCGGGTAATCTCCGAAACGACTGGACCTATTTGAACGGTTTTTTTTTCTTAGTAATGACTACACTAATGATCTAGCAAGGCCTTAACAGCTTCAATGGACTACAAGTTATATTTGAACGGGAATTTTACGGGCAAATAAGTAACTAATTAGCTGTTTTATTTTAAGCTAGCGGGTTCAGCAGACGATACCCGCCCTGATAATAAGACAAACTATACCTAAATCTTGCCCAAGAATCATTTTATATATTAGTAAAAACGGCATGAAGATGCGTTTTTGATCTTATCGCGAACAGACATATAGACAGACGTGGAACACGACTTCATTAACACTATGTTGTGATATTATGCGTGCATTCGTATGTGTGAAATTGACCAAAAATATGTTGTTCACTGTAAATATGCGCGTGTGAGACTTTATTGGACTCCAAGAATAAATATAATTGAAAGTCATGTTTATATGTGATTTAAATTATAGAAAGGCATATTAATAACTTGATTATATCAACAATATGGACATATTATATCTATATAATAAAAGATTGAACACATACTGTTCGATAATGTATAGCTTAATATTTTCATTAGTGTCTTATATAGTGTAAGTGAGCACTGAGAGTGCTACATAGATAGTAGTTTAAAGTTCCGGCTATGTGGCTTATGATAAATCCCATCCCATTCGATAAACTATTAGCATTCACATATATATTGTACATGTTACGTGTTACTGTAGATGATGTGCGTATCATACTTACAAATATTTTTGAAAGAGTATTATTGTTATTTACACATCTATAGTAATAACAATTTTAAATTTATTTAATATATTCAAAAAACGCGTGCGATATATATGTCGGGGAGAACGTTATTCTCGTTGACATCGTCATTAGTGGTTACGGGTTTAGTGGGCGTCATTCGGGTAAAATGCGAGCACAAAACACAATTATCATGGTTTCACATTGTTTTATCTCACAATATTTCATTGGATGACAATAATATCGTTAGAAAGATTAACAACTACAACCGAGCAGCGAGTTCGGGGCACCGATCTTACTTTAACCACCGAATATAATCTCTCAATCTCAACAACGATCCACCGGATTCGCCCTCGCCGCCTCCGAGAGTGCACGAGTCCTAGTCCGCGCTCACGCTGGTTGCATCTGTCCAGGCAACCAGCGTTACGAGAACTCCGGGTGTCGCTTCGGCGCACCCAGGACTGCATCGCGGCGTGAATAATTGAAGACCACGTACCTCCATGGAGCCCAGCTCTGGCGGTGCGCGAAGAAAAGGCCCTTCTCAGAGCCAATCGACGACCCAGCTTACCCAACCGGACCTCGAACTTGCAACCATGACGACCCCAGCTACACCTACAGGACACCAGATTGAACGTCGCCCGCAGCCCGCCTCACCGGACAGCGAGACGACGCCTACACTCGTCCCCGCGAGTACTAAATCTACCGCCCACGCGTTGAGCGCCGCGTCAGCGATAGATAAGAACACCGTGTTAGAGACCTACGAGTTCGACCTATACGCGGTCGCCCAAATCCTGAAAAAAGGAATACTTTCGGATAAGATGATCCGTTGGTGCGCCCTCGCACTGAGGATACAGGAAGCGGAGATGGACAAGACACCTCTATGTACAGAGGACCAGAAATCCCTCGCTTTAGCGAGCAAAGGAGTGCTAGCACCCCCAGAGGTGCCAAAGCACACCCAATCAACCAGCCCACTCGGAAGAGCCGTGAGGAGGCTCAGAGAAGAGGATGACGTCCAGGAAGAAAATCAGAAACGCCAAAAACTCTGTTCTGAACAGTCCACACCAACCCGAGAAACCCCCGCGGCAAGAATAGTGAAGCCTCAAGTACAACAGGATACACCAAAAGAGAAAATAAAAACATCAACATCGATATCCAACATGCCACCGAGACCACAGAGAATAGTATCAAGGTCAACGCCTGACCCAGTTCCCACGGCCCGTGCCCGTTCGCAGAGCGCAACAGGTGCGACCGGGAAGAGGTCATTAACCCTGACCCAGAAACCCACTGCCCTGAAAACATCGAATTCCATCGGTAGTAATACATCAACGCCGAGTACAAACACCGGCGCTAGTAGTCGACCAACTACCTATGCGACAGCGACAGCTATAACAAAAGCCGCGCGATGACTGCGGAACCCCAAAAGAGAGAGAGCAAATATCCTCCACTCATCGTGGAGTCATTACCGGACTGGGCGAAGCATTTTCAAATTATTGCACGGGAGCTCGGGAAGACACCGAACGCGCGTCCCTTTGGCGCTGGGGTGCGCTTCCAGCCGGCAGAGGAAACAGAATACCGAATTATACAGAAATATCTCTGCGAGCTAGAGAGAACAGAGGACATATCATGGTTCTCTTACTCGCTCCCTCAGGAAGCTAACCTGAGGGTAGCGATCAAGGGACTTCCTACTTCGACAAAAGAGGACGATATCAAGAAGGACTAGGAAAACAAAGGCTTCCAGCCTAAAATAGTGCGGAATATTAGAGCCCGGGGGGACCGACCGGGCAGTATATACTATGCCGCACTTAAGAAGACTGCAGATCTGATTCCCCGGATCTACCAGGTCAACGAAATAATGTCGATGCCTGGGGTAAGAGTCGAAGCCTGGCGGGGCAAAACCGGCTCCGCCCAATGTCATCGCTGCCAGAAGTTTCGACACAGCTCGCACCAATGCCATCGGAAACAGGCGTGCGTGAGATGCGGTGGGCCTCATTTCGCGGCCGATTGTGACCGCCCACGAGACGCCCCCGCAACGTGCGCCAACTGCGGCGGGCCTCACCCAGCCAACCACTCTATGTGCCCCGTTAGGCGTCGCGAGGCACGCAACAAAAGGGCTGGAACGCTCGCACAAACGGGACGGAAAGGGCAGACTTTGCCGGAGCAGAACACCGTGGTGGAAGCGGCATCGGCGTCATTAATGGCGCCGGCGAATAACCCGGTGGAACGCAAGAGCCAAGCGGGTCCCAGCAGCAAGAAAAAGCGCAGTAAAAACAAAAAGGCCACAACCACTAAGAAAACTCGCAAGACCGGAATCATCGATGAGTTAAGATCAATTATAGCCGAGGGAGGCTATAAAGCTCATCAAAGAGTTAATCAGAAGCCCTAAATCTAAAAAGCCTTCTTAATGGATAGTACGCCCTTAAGAATCGTCCATTGGAACGCCCACTCTCTAAAAGAAAAAAGAAGGCTACTGATACACTTCCTGAGGGAGTATAAAGTGGATGTCATGCTGATCTCGGAGACATTCCTACATCACAGAGACGCCTACAAGATCCCCTCTTATACTGTATATAGGAAGGATGAAATCACGGCCGCTGGCACTGCCTACAGGGGGGTGGCAGTGCTAGTAAAAAACAATATATTACACCAGTGCATCCCACACGTGGAGTATCGCTCGCTCTACGCACTGGGTGTGCTGGTTAATATTGCCGGCCGCAATGTTAGACTTTTCGCCGCCTATCGACCTCCCGGCGCGAACACTGGAAATTTAACAAGTGAATTAGAGCACCTATTGTTGCAAAACAACGACGCAACAATAATAGCCGGCGATATGAACATGAAGCACCGGGCCTGGAACTCTAACACAACAACAGCGCTACGCGCTCGCGTCCTGAAACATGCCGAAGACAATGATTACGAGATCATTGGCCCCGAGGAACCTACACACCACCACTGGCGAGGATCGAATGATGTTCTAGACATCTGTATCTACAAAGGATTAGGCGCCACACCGATACAGACTGTCCTGTCGGACTTACCGTCGGACCATAGGCCAGTGCTACTTGAAATCTACTTGCAACCAG
>JACEII010000307.1:46322-75887 GCA_014332785.1 Antheraea mylitta | reverse complement strand
GTTGCAAGTGTCTACGTACCGTGGTGATCAATTAACATCAGGTGACCGACCTGTTCGTTTGCCTCCTATTATATAAAAAAAAGAATGTGGTGTCGTGGGACACCAGGTAGGAACGAAGTTCCTTCGGCTAATGTAGAATCGACACAATTTGCAAAAAAAAAATCGTGCTCAATTTTATGTAATCGTAATTCAAATTATAAATTAAAATAACAAAATATGTCTATTTATTTTTGTTTGACAACATAAAATTACATACAAATAGAAATAATTACAAAAAACGAGAAAGGGAAAGGTATTATACACTACTCGCTTGTGTATACGACTGTCGCGCCTGTGCACGTCTCATTTAACGGTTTTATTCCACGCACTTTTCATTACGGTTTTACTATCACATTTTTTTCAGTTCGGTCGCGCAGCAAAATCCCTATCTCATCCAAGCCTGCCGTAAGGAACTTCGTTCCAAAAATGCAAATAATTCTGCCGCAATACTTTGAAAAATCGGCCATTTCACTCGCGAACTAATTATATTAATAGGACGGTTCCTTCAAACAGTGTCGATTGAAAAGAAATGAAAGATATCACTCATGGTTGATCTAAATGATAAACACATCAGTGACGCTGTTGTAGTTTGTCGTGTTTTAGAATTTAGTGGTTAGACCGATGGAATATCAATCCCATGTTCGCAGGTTCGAACCCGGGCATGTACTAAACAATTTTTCGGAATTCGCGTCCATTTATAATTCTAATTAGTGGCACTATCAGCTGACGGTGAAGGAAAATATGGTGAAAAAACCTAAACCCGAGAAATGTTCTGGAAGTAGTGCTGTATGTGCGAAAATATAGAATTTCAGGGTTTGAAATCGCTAATCCATCGTGGGTTGGCGTGGTGATTACGCCCATACCTTTCTTTGGGAAGAAGCTTGTGGCCCTGCCGCGGGTCTTTTACAGAATGGTGATGACCGCAGCCGTACGATACAGATAATCAGCGATAACCCATTGGTCACCGTTGTCTTTAAATGGTACTGTGCCTAATATCAGGTAAAGTGTCGTCAATATGCCTCGCAACTTAAAATAAGTACTTACACGCGTTAGAAGTTATACTTCTTTGGCACAATAAGACAAAAAAAAATTCAAAAATTTAAACTTTCGCATTATTCTACATTTGTAGAAAAAACGACACTAACAATAGAAAAAAGGTATTTAATACAAATAAATACAAATACAAAGAAACAAAGTGTTGACTATAGCTAACTTCTGGGTGTCGGTTTTTCGTGACGGTGTGCGCGCGCATTGTAAAAAATTTACCCTCATTATTTTTTCTTTTTTTTTCGAAATGACTACGCTATTGACCCGTCAAGGTCTTAACATCTTCACCGGACTACTAAGGCAAGCGCTTAAGGCACTCAACTGATTTTATTTTGGCAACCAGCTCAAGGGTGCACGGCACACCTCGGCTTGGCTGTTGCCTGCTGTATGCTACATCGCGAACCTATCTTAGGTAAACTAGCTACCTATTCATATATGTATGAGTTGTTGAACCGTATATGTGTACCAAGCATACACGCCTCAACAACTCCTCCATATATTTATTATCGGAAAATTGAGAGTTTTTCAGTTCGATAAGAGAAAAAAAAGTAAACCCTTCCACTTTCATGTGTAAGCGTGTAGGCGTGCACGTGTGTGGGGGTGATTGTGTTGTGTTGTAGGGGTGATGTATATTTGTGTGTCACCGTATCGCGCAAGCAACGCACTCAAGGGCTCCCTACCGAGGGATCGAACCTAGGCTTGAGCCGTTGCCGTGGGAGGCCTAATCGAGTGTGGGGGAGCGAAATTAACCCCCAGACCACGGCGGCGTGATCTGTGGTTACGCGGGCGTGGGCGTGAACACGCTCTGTTTCGAGGGGCAGGCTGGTACTGATCGTTCGCTGACGTGATTAAATAAGGAGGGTCGGTAAAAATGTGTCGTGGACGTCTTTTATAACGCGCAGCGTTAGGTACGGGTTCATATTTGCGGCGGATACCACTAACGGACTGGGATGATTCGCGGCTTTTTCAAAATAACTAATCGTAAGTGATTTTACGTACGCCCAGATAGAAGAGATCTCTAGGTCTCTATGGAGATCGACTCTTCGGATGTACCACGGGGCACCGGTCACTTTACGTAAAACATGATTTTGGAGAACCTGCAGCTTATCAAAGTTATCTTTGGACATATGCGCAAAAACGGGGTAGCTATATGTCATCACGGGACGGATACACGTCTTATACAAAGTGAGCTTGTGTCTGAGGGACATCTTACTCTTATGACAAAGCAACGGATGGAGGCGACCCAAGACCATAGCGGCTTTGTTTCGCATTCTATCTATATATGAATTGAACTTTAAGTGTCTATCTAATGTAACACCGAGATATTTGACCTCTTCGACCCAAGGGATATCGATTCCGATCATTTTTCCCTAACGCGCCAAAAGAAGTATAACTTCAAAAAAAAATCGTAACCAAAATAAAGACATTTTTGTATGAAATAGTTTGATTAATCTATGTAAATATTATAATCTCATTATTTTCGTATCAACCAAATCGTGACAAAGAAATAAATAATCAATAATTTAGGCTTAGCAACAATTTTATGGACGACTAATAATCAAAACAAACGAGTTCATTCTCGTCGTTATTTTTAATGAACTAGAAAGTGACATCCTGTTGACAACTGTTTTATCTAGCTTTTAATTATATAGCTGGCTTAACAACTCTATATATACGTAGATCGGAAATCAGCAAAAAATCACTAATTATGTATATGTTTAAGCTCTAAATGAAGACTATAAAAATAAATTTAGCAAAACGAATCATTCGTGGTATAAATTATATTCTTGTAATGAGCGGGAATGTCTCATTATAGGAATAGTTATTATGTTTTATGGAAATCATTAACATTTTATTTATCTGTATTAACCTCCACTGATCTGTTTTATTGTTTTAGTTGTAAAATTTTACAATGTAAGACATGTAAGAAATTCTAATTCTTAATGTATTGTCTAAGCAACTTTTTGGCCGAACGGAAACTTTGATTTCCATATTCTCCATGATCTTATGAACAAAAGTACAGGCAGTATAGGTATACTCATTTATCCATAAACAAGTCTCGGCCCACGACATTGTTCGCGTGGAATAGTTACTTTGGGCTAACGCTAACACGCACCGGAAGCTCTCAAGAGGAAAAAACCACCCGATTAGGCCTTCTACGGCAACGGCTCAAGCCTAGGTTCGATCCCTCGGTAGGGAGCCCTTGAGTGCGTTGCTTGCGCGATACGGTGACACACAAATATACATCACTGCTACAACACTACACGATCTCCCCCACACACATGCACGCCTACACGCTTACACATGAAAGTGGAAGGGTTTACTTTTTTTCCCTTATCGAACTGAAAAACTCTCAATTTTCCGATAATAAATATATGAAGGAGTTGTTGAGGCATGTATGCTTGGTACACATATACATTTCAACAACTCATACATATGTGAATAGTTAGCTAGGTTAGCTAAGATAGACTGCGATTTTGCATACAACAGGCAACAGCCAAGCCGAGGTGTGCCGTGCACCCTTGAGATGGTTGCCAAAATTAAATCGGCTGAGTACCTTAAGCGCTCGCCTCAGTAGTCCGGTGAAGCTGTTAAGACCCTACTGGGTCAATAGCGTAGTAATTTCGAAAAAAAAGGAAAAACCCGATTTTAAAACATTATTTATTAGTGCAGTATTTGTCTTAACGGGAGGATAGCCTATATATAACCTTCCTCAGTAAAGGAGCTATATAACATTAAAAGAATTTTTCAAATCGGATCAGTAGTTCCTGAAAACTCCCTACAACGTCACAAACTCACAAACTTTACCTCTTTATAATATTAGTATAAATAACATTTTCGTACCTTTTCTGCTCAGACTAAAAACAACTTTCTTTTTTTTTTGTTTAACTGCTGTCGACGTGCTTCAGTGTCAACAATAAAAAATTCGGAAATAGTTTTTTTCCTCATAATTATCGAGTTTTAAACCTTTCTTTATTAATAAATATATATTAGCCGTACCTTACTGTCGGTCCTTATGCCTATTAATCTCCAATTATATATTCACTGACAAAAAAATCACAGTAGTATTAAAACTTAAGTCTAATTATGGTAGAAATTCGGCAACTGGACAACTACTAGTCTATAACCGATTCCCTTTCCGTGTCATGCAATCTTGGGAGCTTATCGGTTGCAACGTATGAGCTATATTTATAGGAACAGGCAGACCTATACCGCCATGCTTTATTACATGACAATGTTGAGTGTACCACTATGATATTTGTTACAGTCAGTATTTGCTGAGTACAATTCAGTCAAGGAGACAATTCAACTATCCACCATATTAACTGATCTGAGTAGAAGTTATTACGGGGAATTTTACACGATATTAAATTTTCTAGAACCCAACTACATATTAGAACATAGTATATGCCCCCATATACCATATACTATTCGCTCAGTTGTTTAATACAATGATTGCATTGTAGCTATTTGAAGTAAGTCGAAAGTATACCAACTCGGATAATATAATGGAAGTTCATCCTACAAAATCTTGAGATACCAGTGTTATGTACCATCCCTTAACACGTAAGTAAAATAATAAAATACAAGATGGCGCTTTATGACAAAAGTTCCAATAATTAGTTATAAAGAAATATTTTTATTTTTATAAAATCTCATTCTTTTCAGAGAAGAAACCTATATAGATAAACTTAAAAAGCAAATCGCCATGCAGATACAAAATTTGATCCAAATCGTTAGAGCTGATTTCGAGATACACGAAGTAAATTTATATATATAGAAGAATTGGTGGCTTAAATTATAAGATAGTAATAGCAACAGATAATAATAGTAAACACGTGCAGAACCGCGAGCTGAACTATTATGATATAGATGAACATGTTATATGGTTGTTGTATATGGTTATGTATTAATTAAACTTTAAAAAATCTCGCGAAAAAGTCGCGTGGGATGTTAAAAAGACCACTCAGGTTAACACCTTCAATCGAACTGTATTATAATGTTTTATCATAAAATTAATAATTCACAAATATGAAAATTAAAATAGCATGTGAGATGAAGTCTATTATTATTTAAATCGTATTGACCATAAATATTCTTTAAATGTATTTGGAAAGTATAACGATTGGAGTGGTTTTTTCGAGTGAACAATCCTGATTGCAGTGGGTGTTAAAGACCTAGAATATATCTAAACATCCGTTATTAATGGATGCTGTTAGTGGAGTACCTATATACAGTGAAACATGCCCATCTCTTTCATGCCTTTTATTGTACGTCTTTGAAATAGTTTATCTCACGATTTTTTTTATACCTTATAGGTCTTAGCATTTGACCACAACCGCATTTGATGGTTCATGACGATGTAATCAAAAATGATAAATAGGGTAAACGTACACTGCCTAGCCTATCCGGCTTTCAAGTTTAAGTTCTTAAAACATCAACTGGTGCTTGGTGAAACCTATTGAACTAACTGGTAGTTAAAGCCGGATTAGAAGAGCTATACTATGGTTTTTTTTACGAGATTTTCCTTCACCGAATGTCCCGGCTCATTTGTTAGGACTCCAACCTACGTCTATCGACGCGCTGTTAACTTCGTATTCTTTATATGATCTATGTTCAACAACAATTCCAGTAGATATTAATCGACGTTGCAATTCAAAATAGAAACATACTAAGCCTAGAGACTAACTGTCGCCAAAACGTATCTGCAATATCATCAAGTCAAGGCGTATGGAGTCGTTATCATAGCTAGTCTCTAATAAGCCTATAACAATAATCTTTGGAATGCTATATATTATTCTTGAATATTATTATCATCAGCCCGTAAGAGACACTCTGCAGGGTCATAGGACTCGTCCCGAAAGAATGTATGGATGGCATCACACCAGCCCACGACGTAGTGGCAATTTCAAGCTCTGAGAAATCTCTAATTGTGTGTTTTCACACACTACAAGAACATTTCCGAGGTTCAGGTTTCCTCACGATGTTATCCTTCACCGTCAACTGATAGTTTTACCAATTTAAATTGGTACATGCCGAAGTTCAAGCCTATGGATATCGAATTGATATTCCACGGTTTTTTTATATCATAGGAGGCAAACGAACAGGTTGGTCACCTGATGTTAAGTGGTCACCATCGTTCATAAACACTAGCAACACCAGAGGAATCACAAGTGCGTTATTAGCCACTGTTGGTGAGGAAGGGAGAAAAGAAAAGAGGAACGAGGAAAGAGGAAAGAGAGAAGGGGAGGGGAAAGGGGGAGATGGGCCTCCGGCGCTCTCACTTACCGAACGAAATGCAATAATGCATGTTATTACTTCACATCGGCTTTCTGGGGGAATGAGGTACTATCACGGGCGAGCGGACCCGTTCATGCCGAAACCAGTAATAGCTTCAGCGTGGCTCTCTGATAAGGCTCTCAGCGCTCAATCACCTACAAAACGGTCCAGATCACCAAGACTTTCTAGAATATACTTTTCTTTAATAAATATAGCCAAATTTTACCTACAAATATTGGTTACATTCAGAACATGGTCGATATTTTGCAGACTACAGTCAGTATTATGTTTCTATCCTATTTTTATTGTATAGTTTTTATTATTTCAAAGAGAGATTCAGTCTACAAAAAAGCTATCTCAAAATCGACTTGATTTATGTATAAGAAAAACAACTAATACAAGCAATATTTAATTGTTTTAATGGGGCTTTTGTAATAAACATGAATATAATTTAATAATTTAATGAAACATACGACAAGTATTTTCAGCTGAATTTTTTGGTGTCATAATATACCTGTTGACTTTTATTTTTTACTAACCCATATTCCCGGTATATTCAGGGGTTCTGAGGAAGAAAATGACAAAACAAATATTTCCTTTAAAAGGTTCATTTATCAATTCTAATAAATACTTTTTAAAATCTCTCTACTGTCTTGTGTCACTTACTTGTCACTTTTCTATACAATTTATCAACATTCTCTGTCATATAAACCTTGCCCTGACATTTACGAATAGAAAAAAAAATGATTGCCTGTAAAATCGGTTTACGGACGATAATTTTACGTTATAACGTCATAAAAAAACATTGATAAAAATTGCAAGCTTTTATGAATTGAATTGAAATATTATCACTGAATTACTATTGTGTACTGCCGCTGTCTCTTTCCTACTCGGACTCAGCCGATGGAATGGAAGAGATCTCTATCGTTCGTTCCGCGCTCTTGCTTACACGCTCGGCTCAGGCAAAACGTGACAACGAGTCATGTTTTTTAGTGCGTGCAGCCGGTGTTCATCGATTTATAAGATGGTATCTCCTGAAAAAGAATTATCCAAATAGATGCAACCGTATTGAAGTGAGCTGTATACTTACGATTCGCAATTAATTTTCATTGTGTTTTATATGATATAGCTTGGTTATTATGCAAAAGTGAAATGCATTCGTAATATGGATTTTAATCCTCGACCGCTAGCAAATTCAAAGGCTTTTCATATGTTGAATGTTTTACATTTACATAGTAAAAACCACAAGCTTTTGTTTTAAGTCTTAAATTCTAATACCATTGAACAGAGATAATCTATATAACGTATCTATAATATAATAGTATTGTTATTTTTGGTTATACGACAGTGACTGTACAGTGACTGATTGATAGAAAATTATAAAAAAAAATAACAACAACCCCTAACATGCCTATACACGACATAATCTGTGATTTCAATGTTACCAAAGCTTAATTATGTATGTTGGCAGATTACAATCAAGTATAATGGTATGACTAATCGCCTTCTACATAGATTAGAAAACCATTAAGAGAAATTACTAGTAATTAGAGTAATACGTAATCGATTAACCCGTAAAGTATGATTTTAGAACACGAGTACTTCTTGTAATAAATTTGTTTACTTTATATAAACATTATATTTTAAAACTATTAAGTAATTACTTTATTATCCCTGACTTAGCTATATGTGGTTGTTAAGTCAATTAATAATCAAAATACCAATAGTTCTAACCTGATAAACGGTTGCATTTCATAACTGTTATAACAGTGTCAAGTAATTTAGTATTTATATATAATCGCGCTAAAAACTTAAAGGTTTTTTTTTAATGTGGTGACCATTTTGTTTATCTTTTCATTATTGTATATTATCATCAGGGTTAAATAAACATGCATAATAACAAAGTCATAGGTGTAAAAGAACTGATTTTAATTCATTTACAAGATTTAACCAAACCAAACTATCAAACAAACAAGCTTAAGAAGAACTAAACTAATATATACTTTCTGTGTAATTAGATATGTTTTAGCGAATATCAATTGTTTCTACTGTAATATCATTATCATTAGGCCTTTGCATCTGTAACAGATGATTTAAGTAGCATTCTGGCGGCACAAATGACCTCTTCGCAGATGCTACTGCGCCCGGGACAGACGACTTTATGGCAACACGAGCTTGCCCAGTACCCGTGCCACCCTCTCCTCCTCCCCAGCAGGGCCCATAGGAGAGACAAGTCAGTACATGTGGTGCTGGTTTGGTCGCAGGTACCTAGCTCATGCTTAAGCGGAGGCACCGTTCCGGGTTTACTATCAGTTTTCCTTCTATTTACTGTAATAAATAATATATATAATAGTCATACGTTTGTGGTTTCTTCATAATAAAATCACGTGCAAGATTAAAATTCTATGGTGTTATATTTCACGCATTCAATTTTCATTTGTTACTATCAAAATGTTATTACTCATTCCGATAGACGACAATACTAATAATGATATGTTGAAAAATTGAAATCATTCAACTCACACTTAAAATTCGAAATAGATTGCATTATTATAATATATTTTATTATGAACTCAAAGAGGTCAGTGTACTATCGGCCGACGAAAACCGAGTATAATATTAAACGCCAATTAATATTAAAAATCGAGTCTCGATTCGCGAATCACTGCTTACATTAATCTATCGTATACCTATCATGTTAATTTATGAGTATTCTTGTAGGTGAAGTTCACGGCTTATGGGTCAATCGTGCGCGGGAGTGGTGGCAGCCCGGTGTCTTCTCAACTATATAAACACGGAGAAATGCTCTCACTATATCCATTAAACAGTCACCTCTTCTACGGATACGATGGCAGCAAGACTTATTGTAGCCTTGGCGTTCATCGCTCTATCTCATTCCAACCCCATACTAGAAAACGGTGAGATTTTAAAAATTTAATTAACAAATTCAACTTTGAAAATTTTTAATTCATAATCTTGATTTTACGATAACAAGATGATTTAATCTTGTGCCAATCTCAGTTTATTAGTATTTATTGATAATTTTTTCATGTCTTTCATCAGGTAATCCTTTACTATACCATGATCAAAGGAGTTTCTCCATAGGTGAAGCCCACTCCAACTATGGCGAATTAGCAAAGGCGACTGCTAATGTTAATGGAGGTAACGCTCAAGCTTTTGGCAGCAGCACCAACGGTGCACAACTAGCCCGTAATGGGCTCTACTACCCAGGACAAGCTAATGCTCAAGCTGAGACCTTTGCCAACCCTGAAAACGCCCCGTATGGAGCGGCAAAAGCTAGTGCTCTAGCTCAAAACAATGGTGCCTATTATGGTCTCCCTGCACCAGCAACCGTGATTACTTATGAGCAAAAATTCGAATCACCTGAAACCAGTTACATAATTCCTCCTCAAGATGCGACATACGCAAAGTCTACAGCTACATCAGATGGCGCTTCCGACTCTTCGATTTCATCCGTCTCCTCACACGGTGCCGGTAATGCTGAATCTTCAGCTCAAACCCAGAGGGGTGCTGGCAGCTATGGAGTTACCTCCACTAAGACCAAGGCACACGGAAATAGCTTTGGCTCTGCCGCTTCCAATGTCAAAAACGGCTTCGGTTCTACTGTGACATCCGCCAATACCAACGGATACGGTTCTGCTTCATCTGTTGCTGATACCAACAATGCTGGCGGTTTATTCACGCCTATTAGCACCAGTGAGAATCACGAACCAACTCTAACCTTGGCAAAGTACCAAGGCTACAATGCTGGTTATGTCAACCCCGGCTATGGATCAGCTTCTTCTAACGCTAATGTGAATGGTCAGACAAGCTCTGCATCATCCTTCGCTAATACTAACAATCATAAGAGCTGGCGTTTCGGTACTCTGTATAATCATCCAGCTAGTGCTTACTCTCAGGCTAACGCCCACCCTGGCTACGGAGTCGCCAAATCTACAGTCAACAACGGTGGTTATGGATCTGCCAACGCTGACGCTAAAGTCAACGGTGCTGGATATGGCTCTTCCAACTCCGCGGCCAACACCAATGGCTATGGATCTGCAAAATCTTCGGCCAATACCAACGGTGCTGGATACGGTTCCGCTAACGCAAACGCTGATGTAAACAGCATTAGTTATAACAACGCTCAGTCCACTGCCAATGCAAACAGAAACGGATCCGTCGTTTCTTCAGCGAATACTGGTTCTGGTTACGGCTCGGCTAAATCCACCGCCAACACTCAGGGATCTCTATACGGAGGAAGACTCACCGCTGACTCACAAACAAGCGGTTTCGGAAATGCCAACTCTTCCGCAAAGTCACAAGGTTCGACCACCGCCTACAGAGTGGCCGAATCCTCAGCCAACAGTTACGGCTACGGTTCCGCTAACGCGAAAGCCCAAAGCGCGTAAATCCTAAACCACTCTTTGGCATAAGAGCAATCACATTACGACGACTTCCGGTTATCCCGTAAACTTGTCTTAATGTATTTGCTAGCATATAATACTTTCATAATTTATTCTATTTATTGTGTTCACTTGTAATCACTCATCAGTATGACTATTGTAACCGCAATGCCATATGATTCCAGTAATTAAATAAAATTATACAAATCTTAATAACGTTTTTAATTAAATATATTGCCTTATCTAATAATGTTAAAATCTATTTAATAATTAAAACGGATAAAAAGGGTTATATTAAAGGTTAAAAATAGATTGTTCTAATTCATATACACATATTCATAAGATAACAACAAGCACTTACATTTTACGTGTAGATGCAAGTCCATCCTATTGCTGTTCGAGCAAACCGGGACAGTCCTTAGGCTTTGCGATCGAAGTGTAGTTTTAAGGGACCTTTTATCGACACTCACATCCGCTACTTTTTACTTATCTAATTTGAAAAACTACTAACACTCGCTTTGATATTAGCTCTAAAGTTATATCACCATTCTATAAGGCTCTGCAGTTAATTTTAAAATCTCTGTTCTTTCCTACTAAAATGAAACATTATATTAAAAAGCTTAAACTCAAAACTTTAAAAAAGTTTGGTACAAACTAAATTTTTATTCAGTCTTAACAAAATACTTCTAAATGAAAACAGTATTTAAAAGACATATATATTTGCGAATACGCAACGAACCTAGGTGCAAAGTAAAATCATAACCAGAGGAATCACCTCTATTAACAATTAACGGGGTCTAATTTTCTACACGTAAACGTGTCAAGAACATTTTTATTCAGTGTGTATTTTTATTACACACATTCTTATTTTACTTTACTACTTACTACCAGAGACATTGTTCCCATTGCATTGCCCAAAATAAAACACTTGGATGCTACCTATTGTGAAATTAATTCTGAAAGTATATCAGGCATATCCACAAAAATTTAACAAAGCTTTAGCGCAATCGAATGAATCAATAAATACTTGTAAAGGACTAACAAAGAAAAACAACGTTTAATAAATATGAGTAAAGTTGTGTGTGACTTAACATTATACTTCGCTTTACATGAAGAGTTTCTATTACCTATATATATTTTTATTGGACCATTTTGAATCATCAAGCCTATAAATACGACGTACAGCATATAACCTGCATCTAAATCATTAAACATAAGAATATTTTACATGCCACATTCTTTTTAATATTTTATACTTTCATGGTATTCTAAGAGTCTCTCAACTGTTAGCTTCTTTGTATTTATTAACTATGAGTAATTTATGATAGATGGCCTTGAAATCGTTTTTTTTTTCGAATTGACTACCCTTTTGACCTAGCAAGGTCTTAACAGCTTCACCGAACTACTCCTTTAAACCGAACGTCTATATCCAGTAAAGGGTATTCCACAAAATAAAATTAAATGACTGATACCCCCACCAAAATTTATTAAGTGCTTACAATTTTATAAAGTTACATATGTCCTCTATTCACTCGATATGTATAGTTTTTACATTGTATGTACCTACTTTAAATACATTATCAGATCCGTAATAATTAAGTCTCTTTTTACACAAAAATCTATTTTTTAAAGAACAATATTCATCATCTGAGATATACAATTTTTAAATAATGGCGAGTCAGCCACCTTACAATACATAAAACTGTAATCATCAACGATTTAACGAAAAACACAACATTTATGTTTATTTGCAAAGAAATTTTGAATACCGATAACATAAAAAATAATCAATATGACAAACCAAATATACGACAATATCAGTGTAAGTAAGAACTAAACATCTAAACTTATGCTAACTGTATAAAAAAACACCGACAGAAAGTTACAATCAGTGGCTACCGTTCGCAGTTTTTTATTCTCCAAATCTATATTGACGCGAACAAAGCCACGAGTACAAACTAGTAATACAAAGAATGGGCACTATACTACAATCATAGACCACACTAATAACTTTGTATCAAAACAATTTACTAAAGTCGAATTCAAAGAAATAGCTAACGAAATGTAACACAGTAGGATAAAATCGCTATTCGAAATGTATTTTAGAGAATTTTGAGAACAGATGTAGGTACTATTGTATATACATTAAAATAAATCAAATAAAATCAATAATCCAGACAAAAACAGCGGCTACTTTTGTTTTAACTCTGCTATTATTTCAAACGTGTGAAGCATCATTTTTGCTTTAATGATCTTTTAAACTTAGTAATTAAAAATTCAACCATAGTCTATTCATGCAATTAATTAACATCTAAATACATGGGATTGTGTGTTCAATAATTCTCCATTCAAAATAGTTCCGTCATCAAGAAACGAGCCTACTCCTTTCTCAAAGGCCGGCAACGCATTTGTGATTCTTCTCGTGGTGCAAGTGTTCATGGATGACGGTGATCATTTACCATCAGATGACCCGCATGTTCGTTTGCTGCCAATGGTATAAAAAAATCTTGTGAATGAAGGGAAGGGAACAGAAAATAATGCAACGGAAGGGAATACAAATTGAATGAAATGAAACTATGATAGCTTAGTTGAATAGTGTGTTGAGACACAGTGTCGATAGAAATAGATTCAAATACCTAGCAAGGTTTACTACCGATTCCAAACGTCGCACCTGGCTAGCTACCTAAAGTTGAAAATCACGCACCTATTATTGCATTCTGGCAGCTGTACTTGAGACCAGCCCTCTGTAGACTTAGCATGTCTACCATCTTAAATCACTGTAGTCTGGTGAAGCGTGACCTTGCTAGGTCAATAGCATAGTCATTTCGAAAAAAAAAAATTAAATCACATCGTCTTTAGCATCAGATGAAATTGTGGTCTAACGCTAAAATCTATAAAATATAAAAAAGACTCAGGACAGACTGCTTCCTCAATTCTTTTTTTAATAACGTTGGGAAATACCTAACGGATACGTTACCCTCCCTGGAGAAAGAGCGGGTTAAATCAGATTAGTATTGACTAAAACCGTCGGTGCATCCACAACCTCCGTACTGAGGACGACAAGGACTGGTTCTAGCTAGCCATGTCGCCCCGGAACCTCCTCAACCCTAAGTGAATCGCTGCATATATACCATTATAACGGAGATATATTAATAGAAACTTGTAGAACAGTTCATGGTAACCATTTTTAACAGATAACCCTCTATAACTTTCTATTTTACAGTCGAACTACTATTATGAGTTCATTTTAAGGCCTAGTTTATTTCCGACACGATCGTTCATCGCTCAAAAACCAGTATTTTTTATTATTTATTATAGATCAATATCTCTCGACAGGTGTACTGACGGTTTTAGATTTGAACCACTTGTTTTTTGTTGCGAATCTAAGAATGTTGACCCCGTATCGGTAAAACTAACCGTAAGGTGAGACCTTAAGGTCAGCGGTGTGTTCGAAAGAGTGACGTTTGTCTGTATTTTTATTAGACTTTTATGTCTATATGCATTTCATTTTATTATTAGACAAGTATAATTCGCCTCGAAGACGGATTGCCCGTTAGACCTACTTGTAGCCAATCTCTGTACTATTTTTTGTTTGTCTGACAAGCAGGTATTATTTTGGTTTTGAATAGTCGCCCAAGAATTATAGAAAAAAAAACAATAAATTTATTCTTTACTAGCTTATGCCCGCTGCTTCGCTCTGATCAATGTAGAGTCGACTTATATATACCTCGGGAACAGTGCCGCTTCTTTTCAGGAGGAAAAATAACAAACAAAACAAACTAGTTTGGATAACTTTGAACATTATTTTGAAATACATTAAAGTACGCAAAGAGAAAACCCTAACTTTGTAACCCTTCGTGTACACACGTGTGTGAGTTTTTGTATAGTTAAAGTTCATATGGAAAACGAACGCAGAAAGATAAAATTGACGTATATATGATAAATATGAAGTACATTAAATTAAATTTAAAAAAAACATTAATTGTTTACGTTCGTAACGAATGTCAAACACGTATTAATTGTGGTCAAACAATCGTTATCAGTAGAGAACTTATTTCAGTACACGTATACACATAGTAGGTATATACGCTCACAACTGACTTACCAGTATCTAGTTGTCACCAAAAGTTTAAATAGAACTATTTATTTATTTATAAAAATGTAGCTATCAGTCGAACACATTTTATTTACGCGCAAATAGTATATTTACAATTTACAGTTCAAAATATATGTTTAGGAAAGTTTTTACCGTACTTACAGTCATTTTAACTTCAAAATATTAATCACACATAGAAAGCAAAAGGAATGATGTATGATTTTTCCTTATTTTTGGTAATATCTTTCGTTATTTTCGAGTATTTTGTTAATATTTCTATAGATCTGCTATATGCCATACAATTTTTCAATCTCAGTAGTATAAATGAGTCCTCATGCGTTCATTCTTTAATTAATATAATCGTATCTGAATACAGAGAATTATAATAAATCATGTTTACTAGAGCTGCGGTACATGCGAATTTGCAAATGTTTTCTCTAGAAACAGGTAATGAACTCGTTTAGGTGACTACACATAAATTTCAAAATGTAGCAGTAGGATGTTATGTTTACGACTTGTTAGATATATTTTATAACTTTGGTTTCTTGCGATTATTTCATTTGTTTTATGCTTACACCTATAAAAAAACCTTTGCATGACTTGGCTTCGAAGTATATAATTAATTATTTATGAGGTATTGTGATATGATAGACATCAAATATGAATTATTGTCATATTATATTCTTTGTTGCACTATAACATACATAGTCTATATATAGCTAAAATGTAAGGCATGTAATAACAATCACGACTGATATTAAGTGCTGCGATAGTCTAAAATGCATACCCAGTAAGCTTTTATTAACTAAGCTTTAAGCTTAAAATGCAGGAAAACACAAATAGGTGTTTAGCCACAGATTTTAACTTGGAAGCTTTTTAGGAAGGAGTTTTAGCTAAAGAAAGAAGTCTTTATTTGTCAAAAATAGATTTTACAAGTCATGGAAATAATTCATAGATCCCTGCTATAGGAAACAAATTCTGTGTCGCAGGGAAAACTAAGTAACAAAATTTATACAGTGTTAGTGTTGTGAGAAAATTGGAAAAAAAAATCAAAATCATAATAATATTAAAAATACATGGTTAATTTTATACAATGTTAATAGTTCTATATGTTAAAATATAGATAGACGAGCATTAGAACATAAGTGGAGTATACTTGTCGTGAAACCAAAGCACATATGCGCTAAGGAGCAGAGGGGTTTTTAGTCAGTAGGAGACTGACATAACCCTAGTCTTACCCTGGACAGTATGAAGGTATTCGACTGAGTAATTTCCTTCCTATAAAAAAGCATTGAAACATGCTTTCCACAATGCCTTACACAATGGTGTAGCCACTGCGTTTTGCTTAACTGAAATATTAGGTACCCTGTAACAGTAATCGGTACTAAAATTAGCAAGATGAAGTTATGAAGTATCAATAACAAAATAGACAGAATAGATATAAAAGCAAAACCAAAACGAGGTTTCATTGTTTCAGGAGGAGTAGTTATTTTATCTGAATGAATTATAGGCTATCTCTTAATTTTTTATCTTAAGGCTATTTTACCTATTTAAAGTTACCTTTGTTACTATAATTGCTTAGCCCCTAGGAAAAAACGTAATGATATGTAGTCCACAGAGTATTTTGAAAATCCTGTAAGAGATGGCGAAATTAGCGCAGCTTTTTCGAAAATCAGCCGGACAAACAACATATACTTCATTTTTATTAAAATGTATATGTTAATGACTATAAATATCATGTTTGTGAGTTTAGTGAACTTAAAAAAATAAATAAATTCACACGATTTCAATTCGCAGAATCAAAGGATTGTCCACAATTTATATATTTTATTATATCTATCCATTTTCTATCATAACTAAATAAAACCAAAAAAAGGTGATACTTTAGCTTAAAAGCAATTTAACTAATTTTATTGAATTTAATATTATTAAAAAATATACAAAAAAAAACTTTCAAAGACTTGCCTATTTACATACGAATGAAAAAATTAACACCTCAACGTAAGAAAGACACGAAGTTAAGCATTGTAAAACTTTTTTCACTGCAAATCTTTTTTAATATCAAGTTAAGGTTGATAACCTCATGATTCATCACTATTATTATCTGTGCTTTTATATAACAACCTGTATGAAATCCACTTTTGACATTAAAAAACTCGCGACAGATTAGTTGATGTCATCGAAATCTCTAGAACCTGTTCCACAAATGCTATCGCACAATGATCAGATTATTTTTGAAATCATAATTTATTACAGATAATGTATATTAAATATAGTGAAGTCAAATAAATAATATTTATCATGTTTTTCTCAATGATATAATAGGTAATAATTAATAGGATAATATACTGTAGCGAGACTATGACAACTGTATAGTGTTTCAATATTTAATCACTATTAAAACTTATAGTACCTATGCAGACATTACATAGTTTATAGAGCCGCTTCAGTTGCGCAGAGATATTGCCTCACTGAGCGTGTTCTACCGTCTGTATCATGGCGAATGTTCTGCAAAGCTATTTAATTTAATCCCTTCCTCTCTTTTCCACAACCTAACCACGCGCACTGGGCTTTGAAGTCATAGTTATACTGTAAATCCTATCTGGGCACAAACTAAAAAGTTCTCAACTTTTTATCTTTGCCGTACCGTGAAGCTGTGGAGCAATCTCCTGGCTAGTGTGTTGATCTTTCGCATAACATGGGGTCCTTCAAGCGACGTGAAGGACATTTACGAAGGCCGGCATGACAACGTCGACCGCCGAGGGATTGCGTGTCTCTCGGTGGTCACCATTGTTTTTGGATTGTACTGTGCTCACCATCAGACACAGTGCAGTCACTTTGCTGTGGTACGATAAAAAAAAACCTAAACTGCACTAACATAAAATTGAAGCAAAATTCAATCAAACACATGCTTTTTTTAACATTGGAAAATCTTGCATAAGATCGCCACCTTAACGCCAGATAGTTGGAGGTGTATATGACAGCTTCTTACTGACTAATGGTTTTCTTCACGTAGGTAACTTTTGGCTTGCGAGGAGATACTACTTATGTATCAAGCACGCGTTTGGTCCAACGTGAGGAACGTATAGACGGTTTCTTATAAATATATAAATTGTTAATTACATATATAGTAATTATGTTTTTTTTTAGACGTATCGCGCTTTACTTCGACCATTATTTAGTATGGTTTATTATTGAACTTGAGCGATATTACTACCAACAGTTAAAAGTTTTTGTACCCAAGTCCATTGTCTTCTAAGGTGACATGACACATTTTAAATACAGCTGTCCAAATTCTATTGATAAATAATGATATAGAGTCACCGTAAGCAATGTTTCATTCGTCTTGGATTTGCGTAGGAGTATTTTCTTTCGAAAACAAATATTTAGTTACATCTCGGTTTTAAGAATAAAATGTTTGTTTTTCCGTGACTATATTTTAGAAACAAGAACAAAAGGCGATTTCTAGTAATATTACAAACAAATTCCTGGTAAACATTTATTTTTATTTAGTTATAAAAATATAAACATTAATACTAACATATTAGCTTCCAAATCCATAATTTCTGTTCCATTCAGGGTTTACAGAATTATTACAATATAATTCGTAATCAAAATTTACTGTTCACAGAAAAATAAAAGCTAGATGGATTCATCTGATAAAATGAATGCCATATATCCTACTACTTTTAGGCTATCCAAGCTTTTTTGTTTGTTTGGACGCGTTAATCTCTGAAACTACTAGGCAGATACGATTTTTTTTATATTTTACAATACATTTATCGTATGGATAGGTTCCATAGGTTATATATAGGCTATGTAATTGGACGTTAAGTGGTGAAATTACCAAAGAAATGCAGATCAGAGAATATAGTAAGTGAAAATAAAGTCACAAACACCGGTGCGGTGCGGTGGTGCGGAGAAACAAGGGTGGGATTTTTTTATTAGAATACGTGTGTGTGACATCACATGGTAATGCTAATAAACTTTATAAATCCATATATAAACAATCTGCATTTTTAATTTTCATAACCGAAAAAGAAAATCGTCGAAAGATATTAGACCTTCTTTTACTGTATAAGCTTGCTAATGGAGTTATTGAGGTCCCGGACGTATTACATGAACTAAACTTAAATGTTCCTGGAAAGGTTCCACGATACCCCATTCAGACTGTTTTTTCCAAAACGTTTTTACGAACTATAACATCTGTTCGCCTCTTAATCGTATGAAACAGCTGTATAATGACATTAATAACATCTTTAATTGCTCATTCAGTAAATATCGCTCAGATTTATTTGAATTATATTCATCTTGATTTCATGTTAAATTAATATTTGCAACCAAACTATTTTATTAAGATAGTGCTGAAATAAAACAATGGCGCAATATGTGCACATCTGTAAAGATGGTTCACACTGTCCTGAACTTGTGGGTTATTAGATTTAAGTAATATTTTGTGAGAGCGCCGTTGATGTGTCAAGGAAGAAATAAATAAATAACCCTACTTTAAAAAAAATCGCTGGTGTCATTGATACTTTAAAATTGACAGATGTATATTTAAAAATTTCTCAGCTTACGTATACAAAAACTCAGATTTCATGTTAAATGAATGATTTAGATAACCACAGGACGGATAAAAAATTGGATACAAGATTGTTTCGTATGGCACGAATAAATAACATCGGCGTTGGTTTCCAAAAATTTAACAGATTACAAACTGTTAATAATTTTATTAATAGAGTTGGATGAATAAATTACGAAGATATAATTTATTGGTTGCATAAAACGAATTTGTTAGCGTATAACATTCATAAAGAATTTAAGATTTATCTGGCTGGATGTAAAAGATGAATATCGCAAATTAACAATCTTTTAGTTTAAAATATGACCCCGCTATATTTCGAACTAATTCAATTATCGATGTTATTTATCACACAAAAATTTGACAGTCACATTTGTTGTGATTGAGTTTTGTATTAGTTTGTTTATGTCATAGGAGGCAAACGAACAGACGGGTCACCTGATGTTAAGTGATCACCGCAACCCATAGACACTAGCAAAACCAGGTGACTTGTAAGTGCGTTGCCAACCTGTGTTTGGGAGGAAGGAGGGGATAGGAACTTGAAGATGGGGATGGGGTGGAGGGGGAGATGGTCCTCCAGCGCTCTCATAGACCGAACGAAATGCAACAGAGCAAGTGTTGTAGTTACTTCACGTCGGTGTTTCTGTGGATCGGCTTGTTACCCCGGACGAGCCGATCCATTAATGCCGAAACCAGCCTCAGCGAGACTGTACTATCTACCAAGTTAATCGTTTTAATCTTAATTTACTAGCCGTGACCGCGGCTTCGCATGTGTTTGATATTATCATCTGTTATAATCTTTTTCTAAGCCATCCTGGCCAGCGACTACCTTGTATTCGAAAATTTGTAACCAAGCATCTATGGATGTATTTCAGCAATGACATGATATGGTCATCCTCTAGTTATAAATCAAAGAAGTAATCTATTTATAGTAGGAAAGATTAGAGATCGCAAAAGCATTTTTCATAGAAAATCATTGAGATTGATTTTTTTTCACATACATCGATGTCAATTTCACATTGATTATAGCACCTAATATTTTGAAACAACCTACAAAAACTAAGACATATAAAAGAGTTTTTTTTTCGTAACAAGTAGGTATAAAATTCTTTTAAAAAATCACTATAACAAAGTTATGATATTCAAAATATCCAATAACAAAATACAATTTATCTAAAGTGTAAATACTGCATAAATTAAGAACCAGATTTATTGAAAACCCCACAAGTCAAAATATCCATTATTAAGCCGGTATAATATTATTTTTTAATTTATTTATTTTACGTATAATTATTATATCTAAAATATATATTTTAATTAAATTATCCTCATTTGGCCTCAATCGCAATAGATTTCGACAATAATACAAAAAAAAAATATGAATAAGATTTTTCGTCAACAAAATTCTTATTTTTATAATTTACTAAGGGCACCGGCATACGTTGTCCCGCCCTGGTTATAAAAAAAACATTGACAAATTATATATCAAAACTACCCCCATTAATCACTATATTTTTTGTAGTGGTAGAGCCCCGCTGAAGCTATTTTTGGTAATGGGTCGGCTCCTCCGGGGTAGTACCACCTCTCTCACAGATAACCGACGTGAAATAACAGTGCTTGCATTGTTGTGTTTCGTTCGGTCAGTGAGAGCCAGAGGCCCACATCACTTCCTCTTTCCTTCCCCTCCCCCTTCTCCCATATACAGGCTGGCAACGCACTTGCGACGTCTCTCAAGTCGCTAGTGTCTATGGACGGTGGTGATCACTTATCATCACGTGACCCACCAGTTGGTTTGCCTCCATTGATATAAAAAAAAAACTTTATCCACTGGTGAAAATTTAGTACTTTTGAGTTTATCGAGAACACACAGACAGACAGACAGACGCGGTAGAGGAATTTGTTTTATATTATGTAATGATATCGACTATGGAAAGAGGTAGTAATAATGTAAATAAATAATAGAATAAATCAATCACTTCAAACATACAGAAACACTAGTCATTACCTTCTTCCCGCGACTTCGTTCGCGTGGAATAGTTTGGGATAACACTAACACGCAGCGGAAGCTCTCAAGAGCTAAGTATCCCCCGATTTTGAAACATTCTTCATTGGAGTTCCGCTTGGTGTGGTGATATACATATAAACCTATAACCCTCCTCGATAAATGAACTATATGACACTGAAAGAATTTTTCAAATCGGACTACTGATATTACCTCCTACAACGTCACAAACTTTACCTCTTTATAATATTAGTATAGATTAACTTCCTTGAAACTAATGCAAAGTATTATACCGTGCGTGGATAAATTAAATATCATTTGTGTAAGAAGAAATTCGGTTTTCGTAAAAAAACAAATAAATCCACTATCAGAAAATTAAACTACAGTCTCACTTATAGTTTTATAGTCACAGTCATCTTAAAGATCTATTCCTTTCGTTTTATCTCCCTGTTTGGTCCTATGTTTAACATAGAATTCTCCTTTGACTAACTAGAATAGCTTTTGTTAAAAGAGGGTGGAACACTCTGGATTCTCATTATTAAATCGAAAGGACAACATTCGAGATCTGATAACCCTATTTTTCCTCGTTTGATAAGTGATTTTTTGAGTATCTCTAACGACTTCACATACGAAGTGTAACAATACATGAACAAATTTAGCTAACCCAATCAATTTTTTATTTTTCGAAATGACTACGCTATTGACCCAGCAAAGTCTTAACAGCTTCACGGGACTACTAAGGCGAGCGCTTAAGGCACTCAGCCGATTTTATTTTGGCAACCATCTCAAGGGTGCCCGTCACACCTCGGCTTGGCTATTGCCTGTTGCATGCAAAATCGCGATCTATCTTAGCTAACCTAGATAACTATTCATATATCTAAGAGTTGTTGAAACGTGTACCAAGCATACACGCCTCAACAACTCCTCCATATATTTATTATCGGAAAATTGAGAGTTTTTCAGTTCAATAAGGGTAAAAAAGTAAACCCTTCCACTTTCACGTGTAAGCGTGTAGGCGTGCACGTGTGTCGGGGTGATCGTGTAGTGTTGTAGCAGTGATGTATATTTGTGTGACCCAATCAAAGTTTCCACCAGGAACTAGAGTGTTTGTCCATGGTGCCAAAAAGTCATAAAAAGTTTTTTGGTTAACAATTTGCGGCTAAATAAGGATATCTCTTAATGAACACTTCATTATTTAATAAATACTTGTTACTAATAGTCTGCTTCATTATTAGTTTTATCTTACGATCTATGTTTGTTTCGATATGTATCAAGGGGAAACAATATGTATTTTTACATGCAGCGCTGTAGCCTCCAAAGCGGGTGCTGATCCTTGCAAAAACGTGTTCATTTAGAATCTACACATGTAATAAACAACAAAATATATAAAAAGTTTCTCTTCGATGAGTCTAATTATAAAGATTTTGCAATAAGTTTTTGCGTTATTATAACATCTGTTAACAGTACATCCTGATAACCAACGCTATTGTGGCCTATGACGCGCCTTTATCACCGTCAGAACCTGTTAGTCCGACTTAATTATCAGTAGATATGATCGGAAGGAATGTAATTTCGATTGTTATAATATCGCTTCGCACCGTTAGTAGCAATATCGAGTTTTTTTTATAAATCATAACAGCACTGGTTTCTTTTGATTGGGTACTTTCAACTGTTAAAGGATATTTTTAATTTAAAAAAAAACGGATTTTTCTGTTTCATTCTTCGTAAAATGAAACGTTAAATTGTTTTGGTAATAATAATTGTCTTTGTGGTAAATATGTGGATTTATTTTTCGTTTCGGAGAAGATAACTCCACGCAGTTAAAAATATTTTTGTTCTGGATAGTAGGGACAACTGGTAATGAATGTAGTAACCACCCTCGCAGTGAATGCACAAGGTTCATGGCTGTTCCACACGTATGTTTTACCGATTCGTTGGCGATGATCCTTTTAAGTCAAAGACCGCAGAAGATAGCCTCTTATGAGAAACTCGCATCTGCCGGCTCGACTAATGAAATCCGAAATCAAAAATCACTCCTAGCCTAAATGGTTGATGAAAAAGCACCTCGGGATTACAGTGAATATGAGTCGTACTAAAGGTTAGTAAGTAGCCTTAGTAGTAAGCCTGCCCAGCTCGAAAGGATACCCAGGGCGCCTAACCCTCCTCTACACTAGGCTCCCCTCCCGCGGTCGACGAACCACACGGCGGCGATGGGTAGGGGATGACCTCCGGCCGCCGTAGATGGGGCCTGAGGGCGATGGACACGGGCATGTCGTCGCCCTGGCAGTGCAAACTGCACAGGCCCATGTGATGGAGTCGCATTGTGCCGATGCGACTCCCACAGTTCGTTAGGGGGGGTCTAATACCCACTCCCTCTTTGAGGGGTCTACCTTATTTGACCCCTCAGACCGCAGTCAGGGCCTGTTAGAGAGCCCACACCTGTCCCCCCGACAGATGCAGTGCCAGTCGGCAGTTCCTGCTCCCTCGCCAAAAAGGTGTATGAAGGTACCATGGGGTTTTAGTCCGTGCAAATCGGACATAACCCATCCTCAGCTGTCCCACGGGATGGGTATCTGTTAGAGATTTCCCCATGGAAAAAAAAAAAAAAAGGACGCCTAACCAAGTTGCTTATCGACAATCGCTAACGCAAATAGAAAACAGATAAAATCACGTGATATAGCGTTCAGATATGTCATCTTCATACATTTTTCCGTTTTCTATTTGCGTTAGCGATTGTCGATAAGCAACTTGGTAAGGCCCCCAGGATCGACTACTCAACACAAAAAAAAGTTTCGCTTTAAAAAAAATTCAAAATGAAAACAAAACAATACACATATTCACTGCGTATGTCCGTAAAAATATTAATAAAAGACTTTTGTATCACAAACATTCTATTGGCTCAACCAAAAATATACAAAAGGGATAAAACCTTTAGTAAAATAAAACAAAAAAGTTTTTGCTGGCTTTCTTGGATGCCTATGATGATAGTATGTCAGGGTTCGTAGTGTCTTCGTAGAACCTAAACTGTATAAACTAATTTTGACTTCGATTTGGAACTCTTACAGGTATTATATACAAACAATGAATAAAACAAAGGTTTTCTTCCCACATATTTAATACTCATTTTATAATAAATAATCTAACACCGAAATAGCTTCACAAATTATAAAGTGCTGCACATATGTGCTCACAATTTCCCTTGCATGAGAGGTTTCACGTACTTATGGAAGCTCTGATTGACTGGTTCAGCATTGAGTGGACTTTTCATTGCCTCCTCCATCAAGCGCTCGTAAACGCGTCCGTCGTATGCTCCGAGCGTCGAATTTAATACCTAATCCATAACAAGGTGTATTAACATTTCCATGAGAACTACCTGATAACCGCGACTTCGTCTGCATCATTTATTATCTCAATTGTTTTGTTATTTTCAATGGGATTGGGCTGGGTTTTCGACGAAGACACCTTTCACCTGGACTTTTTCCGACGCTTCAAACAATTATAGTTATATTTAAAGCAATTTCCAAAAAAAACTTGAGAAATTATTTACCTAAACCTTCCTCGTGAGTCACTATCAACCGCATAAAAATCTATTCAATTGTTTTTGAGTTTATCGCGAACAGACAGATAGACACACACGGCGGAGGATGTTTCTTAATATCTAGTGATTAAAATTTGAACTCAGATAACATTTAAACCAACAGATATAACGATAAATCACAAGAAACCTTTTTTGTATAGCGTTAAATTCACTATAAAAATATTTTTACTCATTATTATAAATCCATTTGCTTCCCACTTATAAACTATAAAGAATTTTTTTCTTACACTATTTCTATATTAAACTTAGGTGGGAATGCGGACTTGAGTTAATATTAAAGGTTCAAATTTTTAGGGGTATATTTATCAATTCAAAAGCGTTTGAGCTCCTGCTAAAGACCACCCTAGTATACACATATTTGAAATTCACACACGAAAATTCAGGCAGTGTTCCATTCACGGAAAATAAATTTTATGGCATCTACATTGTTATACAGCGAGGTGCCACTTAACTATCTTGTAATTTAACGCATATGAATTGAACAATGCGCGGATAAAATGAGTATAATCATAGCATTTTCACGTACCTCATCGCGAATATCAAAGGCATCTACAAGTCCCACTGCATTAGGCCTTAACAATGTCAACAGTTCTTCGTACTTCAACTGTAGGTCTCGTATATCTTCCTCGGTGATTGAAGAATACTAAGATATATATAGTTAACTTGTAATTCGATAGGAAATTAAGAGAAAATCACAGATTTTTAAAAACACATAATATACATGGTACAAAATCACAATCATTTATATTCAACAAACGGAGCTGGCCAACGTTATTCTGTACCAAAAATTAGATAATAATGCTGAAATAATATTATTGCGCCACCTATCGGGTTAGTTATGAATTTGAACCATTAAAAATATAAAAATTTTTGAAAATCGGTACCAAACGTTTTGGAGAAGTTCAGTCACCAACGCACATATAAAAGAATGATATTTAGAAAAAACAAGCGTTTCGCTCGCGTTATTGATATGATCTTATCCGTTGGGAATAGTATTCTTTTACTGGATAAAAGTATCCTATAGTATATCTAATCTATCTAATACCTTTAAACGAGCAATTCTTGTATATTTTTATATCGTTATATATTCAGGATTCTTGGAAACGGCGTCAGCGATTTCCGTGAAACTAGGTATGTATGTAGTTTCGGGGACGATAAATCGCTATAGCTACATTTCATTCATAGAAAACTTTTTAACTGAGTTTTCAGGCAATGAAAAAATATAGCTAGAATACAAAAGTAAATTTCGTCGCCGCTGTCAAAACAAAAATAGCTCAGATGGAAATCGACTGGTTCGAAAATTCGTCTAACGCCAGTTCGAATGCGAGTAGAGCAAAAGAGATGTCTTTTTAAAAAAAAATTTTTTTGTTGAAAAAAATTGCAATTTTTTTAGGCAAAACTAACAGTTTATTTTAAATTAAAAATATTTTTTAAAGAACGGAGCTAAGTATTCAAGTAGTTAAGACGTGAAAGCGGAATAACAGATTCACACCCTCAGTTATATAATCGATTTTTTATGAACTATAACTACGTTGACAATATCTGATTCTGTTTCTTCATTTAGTTATAGAATTGTGCTTTTAAGATTTTATAAGAAATACTTCTTTTATGATTTTCAGATGAATATACTCTTTACGTCAATAACCAAATATGACAGGACATGCTGAATAACAAAGCAATCGGTGATCAACAAACATAATCCAAGGTTATCATATACGATAACAAAAATAAATAACTATGACGTCATACCCCTACATCCTTATTCGAATCATACACGGATGATAGCTAAATTATATCACCTATTACGATTTAAACAAATGTTATATTCATATCTTTCTTTATAAGAGCCATTCATAAAATATGTTCACAGTTATGGGGGGAGGAATTATCGCTTATTATAACAAAATGTGACAAGGATGGTCGAGGATGTCTACAGAAACGTAACGTTTGCAATCCATAAAAGAGTTTTGAAAAATTTTCTGTCGATTTTTTATTATAATCAAAAGTCTTTTGTTTCATATTTATACAAGTAAGGGAGGAGAATTCATAATTCATAACACAATATAGATAGAAACAGTCATATACATTGTAACTAAGGGGGAGGGGCGTCTAGAAAGGTAAAAAAATACGAGACATATTTTATGAGCAGCCCGTCAATATCCACGAATAATCCACTCAGAAGCGATGGTGTCTCAATGGTGTCTCAAATCAATTTACATGGACGGGCAAAACGTTGATCGACGCAGGTTCAAATGCAGCAATAAGTGAAGGAAAGTTTCATGATTAAACCATAGTATATAAAGCATTTTCTAATCCCGTTTGGCTAACTCTCAGGTTGTAAATCTGTCACCAAGAACCTATGGGTGTATTCCAGCAGCTATACTTGAGTGCCAGTTTCCCTCTAGGTTAAGATGAGCATCAGGTGAGGTTGTGTTTTAGCGATAAAACCTATAGATTATCTTTTTAATCGTTTCAATGATTCTATCCGTAATGGGAAAAAAGAGGATTTAAATTTAACTTAATAATTATTTGACTGATATAGGTAATACTGTGAAAGTCAATCATTAAGCACGTAAATGAATGCTATTTTGCAATTCCGTCCGGAACTTATTAACCGCTACATCTCACGGCAACAAAAAACGCGAGACGCGGCAACGGCAACTCAATCCCGGACAGAAGTGCAAAGTAGTTTCCACTTACGTATCTAATATTTTTTTTTTTTTTATCGAAGCACGACATAGTGACTGCACTATGCCTGATGTTAAGTATAGTACAATCCAAAAACATCGGCAACCACCGAGAGACAGATTATCCACGCCGGTCGCCGCTGTCATGCCGGCCATAATGACGAAAGTCACCCGGTACTGGATATGCACAGGCTGATCCCGAAACGCGACGCGCAGAAGCGAGTCACTATGACGGGCTTTTTCGCTATATGCATGGTGGTTGCGACCCAGTCGGGCTGTAAGACCCTACCACCCCGCTTTCGCCATTGCCTCGTTCGTTGATCAGCAGGGTGTACCACGTGCAGGTGAGGTTGGCTTGGGTGTCTCAAGTCTTACGATGTTACGCGACACCCCTTACACCCCATACTCCTTACACCTCCTTATTATATTTATGTTACATAAAGCCTTATATTGGTTTGTTACTTTAAGTACAATGAACATCATACATTCATAAAAAAATATTTTTACCGTTTGAAGTAAGTAGAGTATTATGTATGTTGTTATTAAAAATCTCACATAGTTCTTCAAACACAAGAAACATAAAAATCTAATACCTTTAAACGAGCAATTCTTGTATATAATATTTTTTATGTTTGTATATATTCTGGATCTCGGAAACGGCGACATCTTTTTCAGTGAAACTTAGTATGTAGGTAGTTTCGGTAGTTTGGGGTGCGAATGTCTGGAACCTCCTCGTGGTGCACCCCGGGCAACGTCGACCGCTTCTCGGTTGGCGGCTGATACCTGACACGACTCTGGCTTGCTCAATGGACTCTGAATCCTCCTCACTTACGACCACTGCATTTTTACCGGACACCGATCACAACAATCATGAAGGCAAGATTCAAAAAGACACTACCCCAGAAGGGTACCGACTCCACCGGAGTCGGAGAATCCCTCCCCGAGTCCCACGTTTTCTGGGGGGGGCAAAATTTTGCCACGACCGAATGCGAGGACCAGGGCAGGAACAAGGTTAATTGATTCTGCCAAAGACACGATGACTACGGCTACTGAAAAACGGACAATTGATTTGCCTGCGGCAGAGACTGATGAGAGCAACTCGCTCGAATACCAGTCGGCCGCGGCTAGCGAAGACAGCGATGTTCAAACTGTGGAAGGTCAAGCATCGGACACAGACTCCGCGTGGTCATATACGCGTACCACAGTGTTTAGATTATGCACACCTGTCTCTAACACAAAAAGAGACCAAAGTGGGCGCCCACCCACGGTAGGTAAATACGTGGGTTTAGCAAAGGCCAAAAAAAGGCATGCCGACCTAAAGAAGGAGGCGGAACGCCGGAAGGCGGAAGAGCAGGCAAGCCTGATGGTCGAAGCTGCCCAGGCAGAGCGAGCAGCGCAGAAAGGAGTCATCATCCAGGAGGTTATTTCCGAGTTAGGAAGCCGCTCTGTCCCAGAGGAGATGGAGAAGCTACAGGCTGAATATCAAAAGCTACGGGAAGCTCACGCGAAACAAGAAGATGAGCTGACTGAACTCCGGCGGCAAGTTGCTGAGTTGAAGGAAGAACTGGCGAAGGTTTCCCGTCAGCAATCGACCCCACCTGCGGGAGGCTCCGTTCCCCTTCGGGAGATGGTTGAGGAGATAACGCGCTCGATTGTGCTACAAACCAACGCCACGTTTGGCGTGCGAATAGCCGCGCTGGAGAAGATGTCTGCATCTAGGAACCCTCGTCGTGAACCTACCGAGGTGGATCACGCGTGCTTTTTCGTCCCAACAGGGAGACCTGCACCGCAGACCTCGGAGATAAGGGCTGAGCCGACACCTTTAGGA
>JACEII010000307.1:11502-41005 GCA_014332785.1 Antheraea mylitta | reverse complement strand
TGAACTACGACTGACTGGGTGGTAACGTGGAGCGTGTTAGGACTCGGGAAATGCTGACGCTAGGTATTGAGAAAGGTACTGGATAGGAAGGGGTAAGATCTGTGGTGTCGGTGAAAGGTCAGCATATAAGGGTACATGGTTAGGGTATAACAGCCCCCCGCGTAAAATAAAACTTTCGCAGTAAAGCGCAAAGTTTTAGGAGGATGTTCTTAACCGAGGAACAGACATCTCTATTCTTTCCTCCACATCAGGATTAGGGACTGTGTGTTGGGAAGGTTGGAGAGGATTCAAGGTTTTACAAAGTTTCTTATATATTATACTTAGAACTATGATTACAATTGACACAATTATACAATATGTTAAAATAGGATAACTTGAATTATACTTTATAACAAAATGTGGATCTTTTGATAGTTCATTTATTGATGATAAAATTTGATTATTTACAATATCCAAATCTTTCAATTTATCTAAATCGGTTTCGACAATTTTCACATGTTTTATATTAGTTAAGTTAACTTTCTTAATATTACAACAAATGTCATTAATGATATTAAAATCGGATCTTATTGGGGTGATAATAATCTGAGAATTCAGTTTTCCAGATAATTCTGTATTTCGGCATGTGGCTGTACATTTAATAGGCAGGTTTAAGAAACCTGTACCTGATATTTTAAATTCCGTTATATTAGTATTACAATTGACTATCAATTTGGTTAGCTTTGATTGGACATACAAAAATTGATTGTTATTAAGCTTGTGCCATATGTCGATATCACCTTTAATAGTTTTTGTAATACATTGATCCGGTAAAGAATCTACAACTTTTAGTATTAGTTCAGTTTCACAGCTTGGATTAGTACTTACGGGATATTCGGTTTGAATTTTACATATATAAATATTATTCGGAATCATTTTACATATTTTTAAACTATCTACATTACAGTAATAGAACTTATCTTTACTAATGCTTACATAGTTAGAAGTGGGTACAATTAATGAATATGACTCGGGTTTGTTTACATTGTGTGGCACTGGTATTGGAATAGTTTTATACACATCGTAAATTTTGTGAGTTACCAGTGAGATTTTACAGGCAAATATTATTTGTTTATTTGCATAATGAGAACTCATCTCACTTATATCTATAATTACATGAATATTATCCAAATCTAAACTAACGGGAAGTTCAAGTGATCTGGGTAAATATCTAATATTATTTACTAATTCGTTGTACAATTGCTTAGGTGTAAGTACAGATGGGTGAAGGACATGACTTTTACTGAACATGATTGCGTTTTGCAAATCTTCTATTTTAAACGACAAGGTTAATAATGCGGAAGACAAACTATTACACAACTGATTAAGATTTGACAGAATAACTAGTTTATTAGATACAAGACTCAAGTTTTTTAAATTTATACCTAGATTTTCGACAGCGTTATTCAAACGTGCTTCATTTAAATTTATAATGGATATGGTTTCGTTGAAATTCTTTAACGCGACACTGGCAATTAGCGTATTTTGTTTAAGTAAGTTAACTAGTTTTTTATTGTTACTATTTAGAGTTTGAATAGCGTGGTCATATCTAAGTCCATCGTTTTCATCCAAAGTACCAATGACGTGTTTAAAAATGGTACCGACGCCGGATATCCATGCGGATCGTTTTGATAATGAGGGTAATAAGTGCGATATAGAATTATAGTCTTTAACGATATCGGTATACCGTGATATTAACGGTTCTAAAATATTATGACATTCTGAGTCTAATATAGCGTTGTTTTGTTGACACAGAAAACGGGTAGTTCCTATGATACTGTTTATGTTTTCAATATGTGGTTGAATATAAGAGAGGTCCACGGGTATTAGTACATGTAATTCTTCGTCAGAAAATCGAGCATGTCCTATCGGATCAAAATAAATGCCGGGACTCTTCGAAATTTGTTCAATAAGAGTCGATTGAACAACATAGAGGTTCATGAGTATTCTGAAATAAAACATAAAACTTAATTACTTATAGTATTGCCTAAAGATTAAACGAGAGACTTCTAATGTCATAAGTACAAAATAATAATAATAATAATATTAATTTGACTTAAATACTATGTGGTTACGGCTAATTTGATTTCGTCATAGTGATGACGAGAATGTCGCCTGTTAATCAGGACAGAAAGCGTGTTGTTACCGTGAATTTTCACGACGCGGTATGGTCCCTTCCAAACCGGGGATAGGGCTTTCCTTAACCTTAGATGGTTTTTAATAAAGACAAAATCGCCTACTTTGTATTTTTTGTGTTTGGTTTTTTGATCGTAATATTGTTTTGAGATACCTTTACTTTTTAGAATGTTCTCTATAGCCTTCTGCCGGGAATAATTCAGTCTGTGTTGTAGAATACGAATATAATCGTGATACGTGACGTCAGGTGCGTTTTCATATACCGAATTAGGTATGAATGGTTTGTGACCGTATACTAACTCATAGGGAGTGAAGTTGGTTGTAGTGTGAATACTTGTATTATATGAATACATTGCTGTATAGACATAACGGGGCCAATTCGTTTGATTTTCATCAACAAAGGATTTTAAGTACTCTTTGAGAGTTGAGTGGCTCCTTTCGAGAGCACCCTGAGTCTGAGGGTGATAAGGAGTTGACCACAATTGTTTAATTTTAAGGAAACTGCAGGTTTGTTTAAACAAGTCGGCTGTAAAGTTAGTGCCCTGGTCAGTTAAGATAAATTTTGGGATTCCGAAGAGTGAAATAAAGTGAACAAGACATTCACAACTTTCTTCGGCAGTTGCGTTGGATATAGGATAACCGGTTGAGAATTTTGTTAGATCGTCCTGTAGAGTAAGTATGTATTTGAGTCTAGCGCTGCCAGACTCTGGTAATGGTCCGACGATATCTAAAGCGATGCGTTCAAAAGGTTGTGTGGAAGTGGTTGTGATTTGCATCGGAGCTCGATTGGTTTTCCTTAGAGCTTTATGCGTTTGACATAGACCACATTTCTTAACATATTGTTCAACATCGGTTCTCATATTTTTCCAGTAAAATCTTTCTTGAATACGTTTTAACATTCGAACTGAACCTAAATGGCCAGCTATAGGTATATCGTGGTTTTCTTTTAGAATTTTTATGACTTCTGACGGTGTAGGATAAATTAAAGTATTTTTATAAATATTAATAGAGATTTTTGTGTTGTTAAAAAGGTATAATAGTATATTGCAAATTTTAATAAGTTGGTAGTGATCAAATGGGTTTTTAAAATCCGTTATGGCAATATCAATTTCTTCCGGGTATGTTATTATTAAGTCATTTCTTAGGCATTTGAGACTTTTATAAATATCTTCATAATCAGCTTTATCAAAGTGATGGACTTTTGTGAAAAGGAAGTAATAAGTTTTGTTGTCATGTTCGAATTTTAAATGAGAATGTAAAGTTCTTTCTTGATTAATGATATCATTACGATTAATTAAACATGACATACATCGATAAAGTGATTAGACTCATCCATGTCTATGGATGTTGGGATTACAATAATCTTACTTTTACAATTTAAAATACTGCTACTATGTTCATGAATATTTACATTTGATTTAAGTTCTTTATTACTGAGAGTTTTTAGGCATTTTGTATAGGAATCATCATCGTTTAAACATTCTAATGGGTCTATACTTGGATTTTCTGCTACAGGTAATTCGTCATGTTGATTTTCAGGAGCAGTATACGTATCTTCCTGAACAGGGTTTATATCAATAATATTATTAATTGGAATTCGCGAAAGTGCATCCGCGTTACAATTCAATTTACCTTTCTTATATTGGATACTGTAATCATATTCTTCCAGTTTCAGGCGCCATCTAACGAGCCTGGAACCTGGGTCTTTGCAGTTGAAAAGCCAGTTCAGCGGTTTATGATCAGTCACTATAGTAAAACGATGACCGAAGAGATAAGGTCGGAATGTTTTAGCGCCAAATATAATGGCAAGGCACTCTTTTTCGGTCACGCTGTAGTTACATTCGGCTTTGTTTAGTGTTCTTGATGCATAAGCTATGGGCCTATCCTTACCAATTTCGCCCTCGGAAAGTATAGCTGAGATGGCGAAGTTTGAGGCATCACACGTCAGTACAAACGGTTTATTGAAATCGGGATATGCTAATACTGGTGCGGTGATTAGTTTTTCTTTCAATTGTTCAAATGCTAGTTGTTGTGAATTGGTCCAGATAAACGGAATATCTTTTTTTAGTAGTGACGTTAAGGGTTTTACATTTATTGAGAAATCGGATATGAACCTTCTATAATACGATGCTAGACCTAAGAAGGATTTTACTTCTTTAGAAGACTTCGGTACAGGGAATTCTTTGACTGCTCTTATTTTCTCTGGATTAGGTTTCACACCTTGGTCGCTAATGATATGACCGAGATATGCCACCTCCTTGCGTAGAAATTCGCACTTGTCTGGTTGGAGTTTCAGATTGAAATTACGAAGTTTTGTGAATACTTTTGTCAGTTTGTCAATATGCGTCGATAAGTCTGCCGAATATATCACTACGTCATCAAGATAGACGAAGCAATGTACACCTTGTAAGCCGGAGAGAGCAGTGTTCATTAACCTTTGAAAGGTCGACGGGGCATTTTTGAGCCCGAAAGGCATTCTGTTAAATTCAAAGTGTCCTTGCGGAACACTAAATGCGGTTTTGGCGGCATCTGCCGGAGACATTTTTATCTGATGGAAACCTGACGCAAGATCTAGCGTAGAAAAATATTTACTTTGACCTAATTGGTCGAGTATTTCATTTATTTGAGGCATCGGGTATGTTTCTCCAATAGTTATATCATTTAATTTGCGATAGTCTATAACTATCCGCCATTTCTTTTCTCCGGACGCGTCAGACTTTTTGGGGACCACCCAAATTGGGGATGACCATGGAGAATTAGAGGGCTTAATTATTTGTTGATCGAGCATTTTATTGATCTGATTATTGACTTCTCGTTTATGAATTTCGGGGAATCTATATGATTTGACGTTAATAGGTTGCGAAGAGGAAGTATTTATTTCATGTTTTACAGCATCGGTAGCTGTCAACTTATCACCAGGTAAATGAAATATATCTGAGAATTCGGAACAAATTTCGAACAATGCGTCTGACTCTTCTGAATTTAAATGGGACGTTCTTAATTGGTCAAGCACCTCTTTGGTCCTATCATTACAAGATGGGTGAGTGTTACTTAATTTTCGAAATTCATTATAATTAATAGGATTAAGTGTAAACAGTAAATTTGATGATATAGGAATAGGATCATCTGATACATTAAGAACAGTAGTATTAATACGGTTATTGTTTTTTACAGATACAATACAATTCGCAACGAGGAGTGAATCATCGATGTGTTGATCAACAACAATGCCTTCTTTTAGTTCTGGATTCGTCACTGAACATTCTATTATTACTTCCGATCGAGGAGGAATAACGTACTGTGGTTCTTTAAATTGTAATTGGAGAACATTTCCGTTTATGTCAACAGATTTAGTACTGTAGTCGATCCTACACTTGTACTTTTCGAATAGGTCATTACCTATGATACCATCATATGGTATGTTTATCCCGTCAAGGATATGGAATCGATGGCCAAGAGGCTCATCTTTTTCGAGAAACAAGGCTAGTCGGAAATCGCCCATACTTTTGATGGGTTGCTGAGGGGTTATCCCCTTGACTAATACCTTAGTTTCTGATAAGTGTGGCATTTTTTCCACGGAAGATTTTTTTAATAAAGATATGCCGGCTCCAGTGTCGACAAGGAGCGACAAGGGTCTACTAGACACGGATGTTTTGATGGTTATCCAGGGTAAGAATCGGTTCTTTATATTAATTTCGTAAACCGTAGAAGGTTCTGAGGTTTCAATCGGATCACTAGTTTTTAACTTAATTTCCCTGGTTTTGGATTCTGACTTACGATTTTGAATTGAAATTGGTTTAGTAGGTTTTGAAATACAGTTGTCTTTTTTAAGACTGGTACATGGTTTATATTGTCGTATTTAACATCAGGATATTTGGATTTGATTGTGTCGGTTTTACGTGGTGAACGTCCCGCACGACACTTAGACGGGGCGCCTATTCGTTTAAATAATCATTGTGTCGATATTCGAAATCGTCTTGAATTTCATTAACGTCTTGTGGTTTCGGATTATCTGAAGTTCCGATGTGATTTACACGCGGATTAGTGTTATAAGGAAATCTCGGTTTGTGGTCAAATGTGGTTTGACCATGAGGTTGGGGTTGTGGCCCGTTTCCATATTTCTTATTATTGTGTTCGCGTAAGCGACAGTTTTCTAACATGTGTCCGGTCTTTTTGCAATATCGGCAAAAAGCTACGGATGGACGTTTATTACCCGACGTCCATGGCCTTGGGTTACGGAAATTATCATTACTATGTTGCTTATAAATCGGTTCAGATTGTTTTGGTTTTGTCGGTGTGCTTTTGTAAATAATTTGTTGGATTATCTCCTCAGAGACGGCTAAGTTTATAGCATCATTTAAATTTTGAGGGTTTCTACTTCTTAAAATGTTAGATATTCTCGGGTGTAATCCTATAGTAAATATGTGTAGTGCTAAATCCTCCATGGCTGCCAGACGGCCAGCCAATTCGTCTGCCTTGGTATTGGAAATTTGTACTTCGGTTAATAATTGAGATAAACATGTTTCTACACGCAATGCATATTGGGTTACTGACTCATTGTTACTTTGTTTACAATCCTGTAGATCAGTTAGGAGGTGAGCGTAATGTTTCCTTTCACCGAATTGGTTTTTAAGAAATTCTTTTAGGCTACTCCAATTTCCGAATTCGTTGATGGAGCATGCGGCTTCCGCTTTACCTTCTAGCTGACACAGTGTGTATTTAAAAATAAGGTCTCGTTGATTATCGTCTGCCAATGAATATGCATTGTTGCAGTTATTTATAAACGCGTTTAACCGTTCCCGTGATCCATCGTAGGGTTTAATAAATTTAAGTAAAAAGCTTAACGATACTTTTTCGGATTCAGTCGCGGCCTTCATCTCTTCCTGTTTCCTTGTAGACATTACCATTGAATATTAATAATTTAAAATTTACAATAAAGTATAAATGAAAATAATAGAGAAGTATAAAGAATGCATTTATTACCCTGCCTACCTACTAAGTAGACCGGCGTAACGTTATATGTTTATTACTAATCGGGAGCTCAACGTAATTCCCGGTATAGAGATAAGAGACGCTGGAATTCAAAACACGGTTGCGCGACTGTGTGGTCTTAGGATGAATACGATGTTTACGAATATAATTTTTTTATAAGTAACTTAATTAATTATCTTAAAAGATATGAACATATTAAAATAAACACTGGATTTCACTGGATCATGAAGTCACTATGGGCACATTTGAAACAAAGTAAAATAGTCACTTACAGGATAATCTTCATGTTTGTTTTACACACGGTTGTGTGCCGAATTAGGCCTTGGATGTCCTTGATTGATGCAGGATCAGGATGTGGTAACAGTAACCGCTGTGGTCACTGTAGTCACCGGTGAGTGCACCACTATTAGTGCAGAGCCCCTGTAAGGCGCTATGAAACAACGGCAACTTAGGGTACTGTATGAGATGACCCTGAATACACTTTGACACTTTTTGGCACTTTTCGACACTTTTGACACTTTTAGGACACTTATAACTTTGGATACTTTATTATTTTGTTGTGCACTTTATGATATTATTTATATTGGAATTATTATTTTAGGTCCGTCACGAATTTCGGGGCGTTACCGGGATATATACATATACGAGAACCCGGTATCCCACCGCTGCCACCAAAATGTTATAGGGATCTTAAAAAATCCCTTTTTAAAAAAAGATTTATTTGATTAATTATATATTTATTATTTAAAGAATAATTGTTTACATTATTTAACACTGAATTATAAGGATTTAGAGTGTTATGGACCGAGACTGGGAATGAACTACGACTGACTGGGTGGTAACGTGGAGCGTGTTAGGACTCGGGAAATGCTGACGCTAGGTATTGAGAAAGGTACTGGATAGGAAGGGGTACGATCTGTGGTGTCGGCGAAAGGTCAGCATATAAGGGTACATGGTTAGGGTATAACAGCACGATCTCTCGCTGCCGGGCGTGGTTTCGGCCATGCTCGGCAGCGAGGACGTTTGGGCTGCTGCAGCCTCCTTCTGCGAGAACGTCATCTCACAGAAGGAGGCGGCAGAGAGGGCCCGGGAGGTCGATCCCAGAAGTGGTCCTCTCCGCCAAAGAAGGGCAGCGGGAGGGGCGAGGCGTAATGCCCGTCTCTCCCAAAACCGTCGCCAAACCTGAGGGGATGGGGCAGGGCCCCCCATCTTCTCGTTGCACTGGTGATGCTGACGAGGGGAGGCTGCTGGTCGTGTACCCAGTAGCCTCTCTATAGTAGGGCGACGCCTGGCGTTCATTCGCCAGGCTGCCGCAGGGGCAGTTTTCAGGTCAGTGAGCATGCTCCATCCCTGGCTGCCCCTATCATGCGGCGGACAGTACACCGTGGGGTTTTAGTCTGTGCGAATCGGACATAACCTACCTTCTCCCCCGGGAGGGTAGCGTATCCGTTAGGGATTTCCCCACGGTAATAAAAAAAAAGGTTACGTTAGACTTGCGACTAAAGGATAACGCGAATTTGTCTCGGGCGAGCGCGGTGCATTTAGTACGAAATCTGTTTAAAACAAGTATTTAATACATATTTAACTTTTTTGTGATAACACCGAAAAACTATTAGTTTGTGTGAAACATCTTATTATTGTTGGTTGCGTTTGTACGTCTCCTTAGAGCGATAGCCATGATCTGCAATGACTATATTATCTTACTAATTAAATTTGATGGTGTAAATATGAAGCGAAACTTTTGGTAGCAACGTAAATGTATAAGTTATATTGCTGTCACTGATATAACAGTAGTAATTATTGAATTTAAATAGGACCAGTCAGCACGGCGGAAGGTGAGGTGGCAGATGCGGCTGATGGAGTATCTAACACAGGAAACGCAGTGGCAAATGAACTTGGGGAACTAGATAAAAGAGTGAGAAATCAAGTTGATGGAGTGGCTGATAAAGCGGCAGATGTGACTGATAAAGTAGGAAGTCCGGTTGATGGTATAAGAGATCTGGATACACATACTAAATAGTGCGGAAGTGTATGTGATGTAACGAATAGATTTATAAGTCTTATACTGTGGAGAGTTAGATAATGCTATAGATTGTTACAATAAATGCAGTATTTAGTAATTACCTAAAGCGTGCAGCTAGTAAATATATAGAAAATATTTATTTTAAAACTATCGCCCACGCTGGGCATTGTTCTGTCCTGATAAAAAATACCTTGACAAATAATATACCTAAACCTTCCTCGATAATCACTTGAGCTACTGGTGAACGGAATGAAAATCTGTTCAGTAGACTGACAGACGTGACAGAAGAGTTTATCTTATAATATGTGGTGATATATATTTCCGTATAAGATATTCAATAACTTAATCTAGTATATTAAGTGAGAATACGAGTCAAACATGTTTGTATTATTGTTGTATATTATCTTAATAATATGTGGGCGGTTGCATCCACTCCTATTTAAGTAATAATGCTTGCCAAATATATTCAGTGTCCTACTAGCTACGTGTTGTTTCACTTTTATTTCTTTCGCATACATATAAGTGGTGACGAGTACCCTCAACGCGATAAAAAAAAAAAAGAAAAAATGTCTCACTTTGGGATTTTATCTAGTATTGACCACAATATCCACACATGGCAAAACAATGAACAACCGATTTCTCAATGGAACATTGCGAACGATATCGACCAGGCAAAGGAGCTGCAGGGAGTTAAGAGACGGGTAATACTTCTAATCACACTAGCCGACAGCACTTATTCACTGGCGGCCGACTTAGCATTACCGAAGGAACTGATACATGTGCCGTACGATGACATTTTCACGCTTCACGACAAACATTTTACATCAAAAAGATGGAGATTTGGTGAACGGTACAATTTTTATGCCGCAACTCAAGGTCCTGAAGAAACTTTCTCGCAGTGGGCTGCGAGGCTACGTGGGTTAACGGTTCATTACGGGTTCCTGAACGTAGAAGAGGCGCTTCGTGACCGGTTAGTTATGGGAATGCAGCGTGGCCCGGAGAAGGACAAACTATTTGCATTTGACCTTCAGAAGTTAACTCTAACAAAAGCAGTATAGTTGGCGGAAATCGTGCATGGTGCACGCCAGGCGGTAGCAGCGTCATCGTCGGCGTCGGCACAGGGGCCGCCGTCGAGCGAGGCGCTGGTAAAGATCGCGACCACCACAAACGAAACTAGTGCTAACAAAGAAAAGTGTTCAATGTGCGGTTATAAAAATTTCAGTGCCGGTTTTCTAGCTATACTTGTAAAAAATGTAATGTAAAAGGCCATCTACGTTGGATGTGCAACAAGATAAATTTTGTAGGAACCGGTGGCGGGTCTAGTGATAGTGACGATGACGGTAAGAAACAAAATATATTTTCACATAAGGGGGAAGCTATATGTTTAATAGTTTCGATTCAGAAAATTAAGGTAAAGTTCGAAGTCGATACCGGATGCGCAGTAACAGCTATTCTGAAAAAGTGTATAAAAAATATTTTGAGAAGTTCCCGTTATCACCGACGACTGACCAGTAATTTACGTATACAGGGGGGGTAATTTAATGTTCAGGAATTATAAAAATGCCTTTTACGTATTTAAATAATACACATGTAGTGAACGTGCGAGTTATACGTGATGGTGGGTCCCCAATCGTAGGCCGCGATTTTATCTGTTTATTTAGTTTACAAATAAGGCAAATACTATATTGTCAATCTGATAGTATTTGCGAACAGCTAAAATCAAAATATCCATCTGTATTCTCAGAGGAGTTAGATGTGTTTACAAAGTATCGGGTTAAATTACAAATTAAAAGTTCGTACTATTGCATTCGCTCTTAGAGATAAAGTAAACAGCGAGCTCGATAGTTTGTTGCATATAGGCGTATTGAAACCAGTTCAATATTCAGATTTCGCATCACACCCTGTGCCTATATTAAAGCGCGACGAGTCTGTTAGGTTGTGCGTTGATTACTGTAAGTGTAAACAAACAACTGGTTATTGAACAGTATCCGTTACCAACAGCTCAAGAACTTTTTATAAAATTGCACAGGGGCCAACAGTTTAGTAAATAAGATTTAACACATGCGTATTCTCAGCTTTTATTGGGCGAGGCATCCCATAATATAACTTGTATCAATACTCATCGCGGTTTGTTTAAATATTCGCAGTTAGTTTTTGGTTTCGTTAGTGCTCTAGCTATTTTTCAATGGGCAATGGAACGTTTATCAGCGGGATTAGACAGGGTTATGTATTTGCTCGATGACATTTGTATTACGGGAGATTCATAAGGACAACATGTAGAGAGGTTAAATGTGGTGTTGCATAGGCTGAAAGACGCGGGTCTAACACTTCGTAAAGATAAGTGTGTGTTCTTTCAGGATCAAATAGAATATCTAGGGTATATTATAGATAAAAATGGTCTAAAAAAATCACAGCAAAGAGTAAAGGCAATTGTCGAAGCACCTACACCAACAAACGTGAATAAATTACAGTCATTTTTAGGATTAGTGAATTATTATAGGAATTTTGTGCCTAATGCGTCTTCAGTATTGAGCGCACTTTATGCCCTGTTACAAAAAGGCACCAAGCGGAAATAGGAGAATAAACATACTGAAGCATTCAATAAAATTAAGCAATGCTTAGCAACAGATCAGGTTCTTGCACATTTTGACTCGAACGGGAAAATAATTTTAATAGTAGACGCATCACCCACGGGGTTAGGGGCAATACTGTCGCAAGTGGATACTGACGGAGTGGAACGTCCGGTTTCGTTTGCTTCACGCTCTCGCAATCTTTTCGCTCTGTCTTTTTGACAGTGCGGGGAAACCATTCCAGGGCGTGCCCTCTTGTGATGGCAATTGTTCGCCTCCTTTCTGCCAATGAGGGTCTATGGGTGGAGGCACCTCGGTATCTTTCTGTGGATATCGGGAGGCACTTCGTACTCTGTTTCACCCAGATGAGCATACGAGTGTTCGTGCCTATTCGTTCTCTCGTTGTTCGAATAGTTTAAGAAGTCCTCTAAATGCTTCCTTAGGAGCTCCTTCCGCCTGTTGGAAGGAGTGGAGGCAGTTTTTGAAGCTTTCCAGGGTTTTCGGGAAGTGTTCAATTGGAATATCCTTCTCATTGGTCTCTCTTTTTTGCGTGGTCTTCTTCCATGAGCGTTTATTCCGTTTGGTGGGGCCCGTCGTTCCGCCTCGTTGCGCCGGATTGTTTTCCGGCGCCATTAACGTCGCCGATGCCGCCTCGATCACGGCGTTGTGTTTCGGCAGGATATGCTCTCGTGCCGTCCTGGCCACTGTCCCGGCACTTTTGTTTCGTGCCTCATATTTTCTGATGGGATATTGTGAGTGGTGGCCCTCTACAGTTGGCACAGGTTGCTGGCTCGATTAATGCGCGGTTGCAGTTGGTCGCGTAGTGTGGCCCTCTGCATTGCACGCAGGCTTGCTTCTTATGACACTGCTGTGAGCTGTGCCTGAATGATTGACATCTATGACACTGAGCGGGGTCGGCCTTTCCCCGCCAGGCTTCGATCCTGATTCCACTCATCATGAGTAGTTCGTCTATATTGTAGATTGCCGGTAGTAAGTTCGGAGTTCTTCTTATGGCGGCGTAAAAGATGCTACCCGGGCGGTCGCCTCTTGCCCGGATATTTCTGACATTTTCGAGATGAAATCCTGTTTGTTCCAGGGCTGTCATATTATTTTCCGGAGCGTTCCGGTTGATAGTCCTCGTATTGCTATCCTGAGACTCTTCTCGCTTGGCAAGGAGTACGAGAACCACTCGATGTCCTCCGTTATCTCGAGATCACTATGTATTACAAGGTATTCATTTTCTTCTTGTAGTAAAAAGTGCAACCCAGCGCCGGATAAGAATCAATCTGTATCCAGATAGCCTATCTGTATCCAGTAATTACTTATATATAATATCAAAAAAGTCTATTAGATTTTGATTGTAACCAAGAAGATAAAAAAATATATTTATAGTTTTATGACAATTTTAATAATAAATAATCAGTATAATAGTTAGCATTTTATACATGCATGTAGTAAGTATAAGAATCAATGTAAAGACAGAAATACAGATTTATTAATACGGTATTATATTAAAAAAGAGATCTTTGTCTATTACGTATAATGTGAAAATAATATGTTCGTCGCATAAGAAATCAAATATATCATGTTTATTTGTTAATTCTATTTTATTATGAGTAATATAATATTACAAACAACAGCTGTATTTTATTTCCGTTACGAGTTGAACCATTTCCTAACATTGATTTATAAAATCCAATATTCTAAATCTAAAATGTATTCATTCAATTCATAATAACTTTGAAATGCGAAAATGAAACGCGAATTATAATTAGAAACGACCGTGTCGCCCACGGGTGTGGCACCTTAATCTATCATAACCGCTCGCTATGTTGTATGTTGGTAGATCCGTCCATTCTATCCATTATGGAAGTGTCAGAGTGTTGATTACCGGCCATCCATCCGTTATAATGGGACTTAACGTAGGCTGTGGTATTTATGGGGAGCGACCTAAGTTTAGGAATCACACTAACCTTGGTTGTTTCGCCTCCATTTTTCAAGCAGAAGTGTACGCTATTTTAGAGTGTGCCCACATAAATCTGCAAAAAGACTACGTTAACCATACAATTTACATCCACTCGGACAGTCAAGCAGCCTTAATGGCACTTGCTTCAGACTCAGTTGAGTCGAAACTTGTGTCAAATTGCGTGGCTGTATTAAACAGTCTGGGACAAAAAAACAGACTAATTTTGCGATGGGTTCCGGGACATGCAGGCATTCATGGCAATGAAGTTGCTGATGAACTTGCAAGAGTAGGAGCTATGGGAATACACATCGGCCCAGAACCGTTTTGTGGAATACCCAAAAGCCTAGCTCTCTTGACCCTTAGAAACCATTACAATCAAGAAGCTAAAACATTCTGGTATAACTTACCAGGACAAAACCACTCCAAGGAGCTCATCAGGGCATTCAACCAGCGATATGCTGATAAGGCCCTGTCACTCGGTAGGAATCAAATACGGGCTTTAGTGAGAGCACTCACTGGACACTGTTGTCTTAAAAAGCATTTGCACAACATTGGTGTCCAGAGCACAAGAGAGTGCAGATTCTGCGACATTGCAGATGAAACCCCCAAGCACCTCTTGTGCGAATGTGATCCACTGAAACCTATCTGAAACCGGATTCTGGGAAAGCATGTTTTGCTTCCGGATGAGGTACAGATGTTCTCAGCCAAAAAAGTCCTGTTGTACCTGAATACTATAGGACTAAGCGGAGAGCTTTAGTAACATGGGGCGATCACAATAGATCACTACTGGTCGCAGTGATACAGGACCATTAAAGGCCTGCAAAGCCCCATTCTCTAGAATAAAAATTAAAAAAAAAATCCGTTATAATAGTGTTCGTGTATCTATCACCGGAAAGTGTTATTGTATTTTGTGTAATTGTAATTTGTTAAAATCCGATCCAGAAGCGTTATTCAACCTAGAAGACTTCGTCATTATAGCGAAGGACCTCAAGAGCGGGAAAGTCACCTGGAACAGTCCGACTACTTCTCGTCGGGGAAATAGAAAGAAAAAGAAGAAAGAAAGAAAGAAATATTTTATTCATAATGCTTATTTACAAGTATACAACAGTGGAATAAGAAATATACATGTGTTAACATTACGAAACGGAATCCAACTCAGCATATGCTAAAGTGTTATGAGAAACACTTAGCGCTGATTTTCAGCTGGAACCCAATGCAAGTCACGGAACGATATTAATTAAAAGTATGAAATATAATATATATATATAACAAAAAAACAAGTTACGTAAAAAATAATATAGTATATATCGTACACTGGGGAAATAAATAAATAGAATTAGTAGGATGTATAAAACAATATATAAGCAATTGCAGGCGTAACTCATGTATATATATTCAACAGAAATTAGATGCAAAACCATTAATTAACAAAACATTGTGATGCTAATAAAAACTTTTTAAAATGAATTTTAAATGTGTGCACCGTGTTGAGATTACGCATTGGAGGGGGTAGGTCGTTCCATACTCAACAAACTAGGTGATGATCTCGCCTTTGACGTCATAACCGATTAAAGAATATCGCTTCGGTTACGACTCATACAAGTCGTACACGTACTTCACTCCGATCACCGCCTGGTAATATTACAGGTTAAGTTAGATTTAAGCTCAGTCCTCGATAGAGCGCGCGCTTGCACTCCCACCCCCCACCTTCCCCCCAGGAGGATACACCACCGCCTATCACTTTTGATGAAGAATCAAATGCCATCAAGCGTTTAAAACTTAGGAAATTCTCAGGTCTCGAGAGGATCAGGATAAAATATTGATACTTCTTCCCGATCACATCATAGCTCTATTGGTCTGCATCTTTAATGCGGCCATGTCCCGCGGACTATTTCCAGCCGATTGAAGAGAATGAGACACTCACAAGCCCGACAAAAAAGGTCCACTTCCTGATAGCTATCGCCCTATCGGCCTCCTAAATACGCTAAAAAAACTATAGAGCGACTTCTTCTAAACCATCTCCAAATCCCCACATCAGTTACATCTGTTGCCACCTGAGCAATTCGGATTTCGAGCCGAACACTCATGTACAAGTCAAGTACACCGCCTCGCGGAGTACATTTTTGGGAAAATTAATGCGAATTCCAATCCGTATCTGACAAATCCTAAATTGAAACGCACATTAGCAGTCTTTTCGATGTCGACAAATAAAAATCATGGCTAAAATATGTTTTATTTCGTCTTATGTTTTTTATTAATACACTTGTCGACTATCGTTTTTTTGTAACCTATGGAGTGTTGTGAGCAGATTGCACATTGAAATCTTACTCTTGTAGTTCTGATTAATACATTTACATATTTCAATCGTCAAACGATAGACAAGATTACGTAAAGTTTCGGATGCATTTACGCTTCTTATCTTACGGTTGATATACAATTACTAAATTCAAATACGCATAGAACTTTATAATACTGAGGTATGACAGTTCTATTTGTCTGTATATCTATCATCGACATTCGTATATAATGTCCATATCTATACCATCATTTCAATATATATGTCCTAGAACGGGATAAAAAACAACAATATGTTTACCGCGTCTCGGTCTCCTGCGGTGGACTTTCTAATCCTTAGCAGTATATTATGTTAATAGGATTAGCCTGTTTATCAGCAATCTATACTATAACAAAACTGTAATAAGTCGAAATCTGTACATTAAATATTTTTTGAAAATTTTAATCAGGGTAGACTATGTTATCGATATAGAAGCCAAAAATAATCTTTTACAATTTTTGTCTGTTTGTCTGTCTGTCTGTTTGTTTGTCCCTATGAACACGCATCACTCTGAAAGTACTGAACCAATCTTGACGAAACTTGACATAGTGATAACTAATATTACGAGATTACATCCAAGATACTTTTTGTCCCATAAAACGCAAAGGGTTCTCAAGGATAAAGGATTAAAGTCTAGAATATAAACCCGTTTTGCTCTGAACGTACTGAACCAATTTTAACGAAACGACAAAGTGATAACTAATATCACAAGGTTATATCCAGGATACTTTTTGTCCCATAAAACGCAAGAAGTTCTCCATGATAACGAAAAACAAAAATTTGTAGTTAACGTAATTAGACTTTTTTGCGACACCTTAATACAAGAGCCGGTATCGTTAGAAGAACAAGAATTTTAGAATAGCTGGTTCTTTAATATATCAATATATATATTTTGTATTACACGAGGCGAAGGAACAGGTGGGTCACGTGATATTAAGTGACCACCACCGTCTATATACACTCTAGTAACACCAGAGGTGTCGCAAGTGCTTTACCAACCTGTATATGGGGGAGAGGGTGGGTAAGGGAAGGGAAAGGAGGAACGGGGAAAAGAGGTGGGCCTCCGGCACCCTTACTGACCGAACGAAACACTACAATGCAAGCACTGTTATGTCACTTCGCTTTTCTGTGAGAGGGTGGTATTAGCCCGAAAGAACCGACCCATTCATGCTGAAACCACTAACAGCTTCAGCGTGGCTCTACCACCTACACAAATTATCAATATATCAATAAACAGAATTTAGGACACCTGGTAGGCGTTTCACGTTGTATTTTTAATGCGCATTTTGATTTAAAAGTTTAGGAAAAAAAAATTCAGTAACTTTTAAACGCAATTAAAATCATGAAATTTATCACAGTCAGCCACATTTTTTTATAAACAATCATATCCCCGCTGATATATTTTATAAATAAAAATAATTAATTTCAAACCATTTATTTTTTTCCATAGGAAAGAACAAATTTCATTTTATTAAACATTATTGATATTAAGATTTCATCATATACAATGAAACAAAAATAAACGTAACATCTTAAATATATTCATCGATAACATACGCTGCCACAATTATCGCTATCTTTATCGTGCACTAAACTATACCTATAGCTATATTCTATACACATATTATTTTTATAGCAATAAATCGGTCTAAATATTGAGTAAATAACTGAATTAGTCTGAAAGATGAGATTTGTACTTATTTATATCTAAATATAATAATAATAAAATCACTGCTATTCTAACATGGGTTAAGATTACTTTTATTTTTATTTCCAAAATATTGCATCAAGCACATTATTGTCAATAACAAAAATGTCTTTCAATAATAATTCCATTTTAATAACGTTTCAAAGTTAGTGAAAAGAAGTATCTTAAAATTATTTAAAAATCAATATTTTTTTGTCTGTAAAGGTACGATATGCACGAATAAATGCAACGTTTACCGGCAGCCAGGTAACTCGTTGTTCAGATAAATATAATATATAAAACTGGCTTGATTGAGATTTCGCCAATATCAAGTGTGACAAATACACTTTAATGGCAAATATTCAATGTAACAACGTAGAATAATCTTCAATAGAAACATATCAACATAAATATACACACATCAAAAAAGTCTAAGCAACATGCGTGATATTACAAATTTTACCATTTATATTAATTAATTTCTAAGTATTTACTCAAACAAAGTGTTTAGGTAAGTAATCTTTTTTGTTATTGATGACATATTGGCTGGTTGTAAAAAAAATTTGATTAATTTTTGTTTTTTCGTAAAATTCAAATGACTGCGAATTTGTTAAAAATTTAAGTGCGTTTTAATTGCTACGTTTAGTCTTGATTTTACAATTTTACCAACCATTTAAATAAAGTTAGCGACAAAATTGAATTGTTAGATATTCTTTACGCCATGAAGCGACGTCATTTGATGGCAGATGAAATGCAAAGAGCTGTAGGGATGTTGCAAGCGGGAAGTAATCAATCTCAGGTATTTCGATATTTTGGCATTCATAGAAGTGTTATTTGTCGTCTTTGGCAGCGCTACAATAATACAGGAGAACCCTCTGAACAGCATCCAGGGCGTAAAAGGAGTACAACCACTCGGCAAGACCAGTACATACAACTGACTGCAAGACGCCAGCCGATGTTAACCGCTCGAGAGATAAGTTTGAGGCTACGAATTTCAAGTGGTGTTGATGTAAGTCCCCAAACTGTACAAAATCGACTGCATGAGTACGGCCTACGAGCTCGACGCCCAACAGGTGCCCACCCATACGTCACGGGAATCACGCTCATCGATATGAATGGTGTAGAGAACGCATAACATGGACCCAGGAACAATGGGATAAAATTATGTTTTCCGATGAGTCGCGATTCGGGTTTAAGCCTGATACAAGAAGGGTGCGAGTGTATTGTCGGCCCGGAAATACTGAAAGGCTCAGGTGCGTTCAGGAAGTTCATCCATACAGCGGCTCAACAGTTATGTTATGGGCGGGTACTATGAAGAACAGGCGAACTGAGCTCGTTTTTGTAAATGGAAACATGAATGCTGAAAATTACACTGAGGATATTCTCAGACCTTATGTTTACCCATTTACACAAACCTTTGGCTCCGATTTTAGTTTAATGCATGACAATTCGCGTTCACATAGAGCTCGGTGAACCAGTGAATACTTTGCAACGGAGAACATCCGGGTATTGCCCTCAGCTGCACAATCGCCAGATCTCAACCCCATCGAGTACGCATGGGACATGTTCCAGAGACGTGTTTTGAAGGACTTGGACGGAGCGACAACAACCCAACAGCTGAAGGATTTGCTACAATTCCATAGGGAGCGAATTCCGCAAGATGACCTAAACAGTCTCATTGATTCAATGAATAATCGTTGTCGACAAGTTCTGAATAGCAGAGGAGACCATACTTTGTATTAAATTATTCTATTCTTTCACAATAAATACATTTTCTTTAGAAATTTCATTTTGTAAAAAAAAAGTTTAGTTTCTTATGTATCTTAATTTCTACAGTATATTTTAATATTGTTAATTTCTGTTATTAAAAGAACTTATAAAGACAACAGCTGTTATTTTTACATCATAGAACACTAAAGATATTATTTTAAAAATAAAATACAGCGTTATAATGTGACGAACCATCCTAAAATTTAAATTAGTACATGTTGCTTAGACTTTTTTAATGAGTGTATTACCAAAAGGTGATAGGTACTATATTGTCAGTGGTACAGAGATTATTTATAAAAATATATTGGATAAAATTCGTTTTCGAAATAGTTTCTAACTCTTAGACAATTGCTAGTAGCAAGTGACAGTTATCGCTTCGACGCGATAGATGCTTCGACATGGTGTTTATATATTTTTCTTTAATACAATGGAGTATAAAAACGTTTTAATACAATTTGAAGATAGTTATGATAAAGTGGTAGAGACGTTTATTTAGTTTTTTGTAGGTTAGTTTTTATCTTAATTGATCCTGGTAGATGATGCTACGAACGGGTTCTAGGCTTAGTTTTTAAAAATTTCACATATAATCTGGGTATATGTTTGAGTCCGTGGATAGTTTGGATTCACAATTGGAAACGGTAGTTGTGGCTGCAATCAGGTATCAGTTTTATTCAATTTTTTCGCGTTTAAAAATACAATTGAAACCAGTGATAACTAATTTGGCGCAGACGAAGTTGCATAGGTCAGCTTGTACTATAATAAAAGTGTAACATGGCCAAATCTGTACATTAAATATTTTTTGAAAATTTTAATTGGAGTAGCCTTTGTTATCGATATAGAAGCCAAAAATAATCTTTTTACGAATTTTGTCTGTCTGTCTGTCTGTCCCTGTGAACACGTATCACTCTGAAAGTACTTAACCAATTTTGAAGAAACTTGACGCAGGGATAACTAATATTAAATGATTACATATAGGATACTTTTTGTCCCAGAAAGCCCAAGGGGTCCTCCAGGATAATGGATTAATGTCTAGAATCTGAACACGTTTTACCCTGAAAGTACTAAACCATTTTTGACGAAACTGGACACAATGATAACTAATATTACAAGGTTACATTTAGAATACTTTTCATAATACACAAGGGGTTCTCTAGAATAAAGGACGAAAGTTAAAGATTTAATGAAATTCTTAATGGATTTTGATATTTTTTCTTTGTGCTGTATATAGCAGACAGATTAGTTAATATTTAAGCTATATTTCATCTCCCTATGCTACTTAAAAAAAACACATAACAAAAAAAAAAATCGTTCGGTTCGATGCAAAAAATGTAACTACATAGAAAACATCGACAAAGTTGTTAAACGAAACTGTACCTAATATGTTAGGTTTTAGGTTTATTGTATAAAATAATTGTATAAATTTGAGTCCTTGGATAGTTTGGATTCACAATTGGAAAAAGTAGATGTCGCTGTAATTGGGTTTATTGAGATCTATCGTATTTAAAAATACAATTGAAACCGATAGTAATTATATATGTATATTATTGTATAAATAATATCCAAGATATATTAAATGATGAACAATGTTTAAATAATTACTTTTTTCACATAAATAACAAATAATAATAGTATAATAAATGAATTTCATTATTAGATAATAATAAGGAGCTTAGCAGTCAAGTATAGCTAAAAACGTCCATAGATGGTCCATTGAAAACAGTAGATGTCGCTGAAATAGGGTTTTAGGTTTATTAAGATTTTTCACGTTTAAAAATATGATTGAAACAGGTAATAACCGATTTGGTGCAGACGAAGTTGCACGGGTAAGCTAGTATTAAATAAAATTTAACAATTTTTATTCCAAATAGTTGCGAACAGAACATATTATAAAATATTTATGTATTTATTATCAACGGGTAGTTCCCTTCCTCTTTCCGTCTTTCCCTTTCCTTCCCCTCCCCCTTCTCCCATATTCAGGCTGGCAACGCACTTGCGACGTCCCTGATGTCGCTAGTGTCTATGGACGGTGGTCATCACTTAACATCACGTGATCCACCAGTTCATTTGCCTCCTTTGATATAATAAAAAAAAAAAAAATCCAGCAGACACGAAATGGAACTATAAATATTTATTCACTATTTTAAATGTCTGCATTATAATATTTTATCTTTACAGTCAATAAACTGTGGCAAGATAATCAGACCGTATAATTATGTAAATTTATTAGTTCGTGTCGATTGCAAATGTTTACAAATACGGCATAAAGAGTTATTACATTTACATATATTAAAATGTATGAAATATGGTCGGTGTTATAGGAAAATGTAAGATTTTCAAAATTGTTTTTATTATTAATACTAAACCTCGTACACGGCACAAGTCAGTACTAAACTATTGATCCGTCCGATTATGACGTACAGTTGTCCGGTCTTTGCACACGCGCAAAATCGTATTCATAAGTTGCAGGTTCTCCAGAACCGAGCCCTACGTAAAATCATCGGTGTTGCCCCATGGTACGTCCGGAATAAGGATCTCCACAGGGACCTGGAGATGCCTTCTGTCTGGGCGTATATAGAGTAGTTATTTCGAAAACCCGCGAATCATCCCATCCCGTTAGTGGTATCGGCCACGAACTATGAACCCGTACCAACGCTGCACAATATAGGAGACGACCGCGACACATTTTTAACGACCCTCCTGATTTAATCACGTCGGCGGACGATCAATACCAGCCTGTCTCTCCAAACAGAGCATGTTCACGCCCACGCCCGCGTAACCACAGATTACGCCACCGTGGTCTGGGGGTAAATTTCGCTCCCGCACACCAGATTAGGCCCCCCTCGGCAGTGGCTCAAGCCTAGGTCCGTTCCCTCGGCGTGGAGCCCTTGAGTACGCTGCTCACGCGATACAGCGACACAAAACCTTACATCACTGCTACAACATCACACACATCACCTATACAGACGTGAACGCCTACACGCTTACATGCTGTTTTTCATTTTCAGAGAAATAAACGACAAAGAGTTCTACCCATATTTTTCCTTATCCTATCCTATCCTGTATAGTTCTGAGGAATTTTTCCGGCACAAAATACATATAGGAGTTGTTGAGGCACGCATGCTTGGTAGATATGCATGTTTCAATAACTCATATACATATATTTAGACTAGCTGTTACCCGCGGCTTCGCACGCGTTTTTTTAAATATATGAAATAAATTTAAAATCACACATCCAGTGTAAATTACAATAATACCCTTTAAAAAATGTTTTTTAGTATCACACGCACATCATCTACTGTAACAGGTAACGTGTACATTATACATGTAAAAACTAATAGTGTATCGAATGGGATGGTATTTATCATCAGTCACATAACTGGAACTTTAAAGTGCTATATATCAATCACCTTCAGTGCTCACTTACACTATATAAAAAAGTAATGAAAACATAAAGCTAAACATTATCAAACAATATGTGTTAAATCTTTTATTATATAGATATAATATGTCCATAGTGTCGATGTAATTAAGTTATTATTATACCTTGCTATAATTTAAATCAAATATAAACATATGACTATCAATTATATTTATTCTTGGAGTCCAGTACAGCGCACGTTACACGCGCATGTTTACAGTGAACAACATATTTTTGATTAATTTCACACGGACGAATGCACGGTTAACAGTTCATCACTACATAGTGTAAAACAAAGTCCTGTTCCACGTCTGTCTATATGTCTGTTCGCGATAACATCAAAAACTACAAAACGTATCTTCATGTCGTTTTCACTAATATATAAAATGATTCTTGGGTAAGGTTTAGGTATAGTTTGTCTTTTTATCAGGGCGGGCTACGTCTGCTGAATCCGCTAGCTTAAAATAAAACTGCTAATTAGTTACTTATTTGCCCGTAAAATTCCCGTTCAAATATTACTTGTAGTCCGGTGAAGCTGTTAAGACTTTGCTAGATCAATAGCATAGTTATTACTAAGAAAAAAAACTGTTCAAATAGGTCCAGCCGTTTCGGAGATTACCCGAAACAAATAAAAAAACAGACATATCAACAGAATTAAAAAAAAATGTTGATATTTGTAGCATCACACATATATTTAATTACCAAAAAGTATTTATTTTAATATAAAATACACTTGCTTTACTTTTATAATACGTAATATATCACAAATCAAAAATTGGGAACAAAACTAACGTAGAATAAAGTTTTTAATGAATTTTTGGCCGGATTTCAGTCAGTCATGTAGTGGATTTTATACTTTATTCATAATCTTGTGTTACTTGGCTCTATATTGTGTCAAATTTGTGACGTTTTATCTAATAGGGTTCGTTTATTGTGCATAAGTGTAATTAATGAAAAATAATACCACGGAGCATGAATTCTGTGGTCTTGAAAATTAAAAATATAAAAATTTATGAAACATTATATAGAGGATTTGGCGCTTACACCTTTACATTAACTTGGACATAGAAGAAAACTACCTATATTGACAACTTCAGAATCGGCAGTATGGGTTAATTCCTTCGATTGTCTTATTGGACGATTATTATTACTACTAAAGTTTTTGAATAGCAACACAAAATAAACTTTAGAAATGTTTGCGATATAAACGTAACACGTATAATTAAAAATTGGAAACAAAACTAATGTAGAATAAACTTTTTGAATAGGAACACAAAATAAACCATGAAACTATTTGCGATAGAATATTATCGCGTTACCATGGCAACGCATATGATACTGATATTAACACGCAGCGGAAGCTTCCAAAGTAGTCCAATTTCGAGATATTATTCATTAGTGCTCAGCTCCTATTGGTTTTAACGTGATGATATGTAGCCTATAGCCATCCTCGATAAATGAGCTATCTAACACTAAAATAAACTTTCAAATTGGACCGGTAGTTCTTGATATTAGCGCCTTCAACCAAACAAACAAACTCTTCAGCTTTATATATTAGTATAGATAGCTTAACTTAGGTTATCTCTTGCGGACGGGACGTTCCACGTTGAACGCCCTATCTCTCCTGAAGTTGCTGTCCATGGAGGCGACCTCCTAGGGAGAGAGGGTATTGGCGGTGTCTCTGGACATCGCCAACGCCTTCAACAGTCTGCCACATGGAGTCATTCAGGAGGCACTCCGGTATTTCGGAGTGCCTCTGTACTTGCGGCGGCTGTTGGGCACCTAGAAGATAGGGAGGTCGCCTACGTGGACGGTGACGGACAGATGGCTCGACGTGTGACCAAGAGGGGGGTTCCACAGGGATCGGCATTGGGCCCGCTCCTGTGGAACATGGGCTACGACTGGGTGCTCCGCGGCGCGCTCCCTTCTGGGGCGCGCCTCATTTACTACGCGGATGACACCCTAGTCGTAGCCCGGGGGGGAGAAATAAATGAGTTGATGTGCCTGGTCACGGAGGTCGTTACCCTCGTGGTCGGGCGCATACGAAGGTTGGGTCTCGAGGTGGCAATCAATAAGACCGAGGCCCTAAGGTTTCATGGACCTCGGCGAGGGCCACCTCCGGGGGCTCACATTTATGTAGAAGGCATCCGGGTCAGGGTGGGGACCCAGATGAAGTATCTGGGCCTCACCCTGGACGGACGTTGGCGGTTCGAGTCGCATTTTAAGGGGCTCGGACCGCGCATAGTCGGGGCGGTGGCGGCGCCCGTACGACTCCTCCCCAGCACGGGGGGGCCTGGTGCCGCATGCCGACGCCTGTACATGGGGGTTGTGCAGTTCATGGCCACCAACGGAGCACCGTTGTGGGCGGACGCCCTCAGCGCCACCAATGTGCGTGCGTTGCGAAATGCGCAGCGCACTGTGACACTGAGGGTGATACGAGGCTACTGGACGGTGTCCGCGGCGGCAGCCATGGTGCTTGCGGGTTCCCTTCCTTGGGAGCTAGAGGCGGAAGTGCTTGCCGCCGTATATACATATACGGGCGGTCAAAAAACAGATGGGTGAGCCCCTAGCTCCCAAGGAAATAGAGGAAAGGAGAAGGACGGAGAGAGAGGGACAGATAGTGAGGTGGAGGCAGGACCTGACGAACGCGCAGTACGGTAGAACGACTATCGACGTCGTCCGCCCGGTCCTGCAGGATTGGTGTCAATGGAAGTGGGGCTCCTTGACGTTCTGTCTGGTGCAGGTGCTGACCGGCACGGGTGCTTCGGTTGGTACCTGCACCGAATAGCGTACAGGGAGCCCACCGCCGTATACCATCAGTGCGGCGTTGACACGGACACCGCGCAGCACACCCTGTCTGAGTGTGCTGCGTGGGAGGGACAGCGTCGCACTCTAGCTTCAGTGGTAGGCGAGGATCTCTCATTGCCGAGCGTGGTGAAAGCCATGCCAAAATCGATTTCTCAATTTTTTTAATTTTTTAATGAGCTTTCGTTTAGTTATTATATAAATTATTGTACCTGGTTTTATTTTTATTTACATAGAAAATCAAATCACGACGGAATAGTGTCAGAGTTGTTTAAAATCGATAAAATAAATCGAAGTATCTATATTTCAAAATCGTTTATTCCGTTAATCGATCTCAGATTGCCATCCCTATTTATGGTTAACTTATGGTTAACAACGACTGTAAATGGTTTTTGAGGGGATTTTAGTCTGTCATATATTAGATTTTATATTTTATTCATAATCTTGTGTTATTTGACTATATTTTGTAAATTTGGTGGTGTTTTAGGTAATATAGTTGGTTTATTATGCATAAGTGAAGTGAATGGAAAATATACCACGGAGCATGAATTCAGAGATGTCACAAAAACTCCCTGGAAGGTTCTAACAAGGGATCCACCATCTTGTTAGAATATTATTAACTCTCACGATGCTTAATATTGAAGTGATCACACGACGTTTGTTATTACAAATTTATAAATTATTTATAAATTTAATTATATATTTAGTTATTATAAATATTATTAGTTAATAATATTTTATTAACTACGCGACAATGGCAGTAATAATCTGAAAGATTAATTGACAAAAATAAAGTAAAAAAAAAACGACTATGAATTGCAATAGAAGCACTATGTTTGATATATTTATTTATGGAGATCATAACAGTGGAGGGATAATAAGTAGGTTGCATACATTTGTAACAGACAAACAAAAGAGACATATATACATTTATATCTCACTGATTAAATGCAGATGAAAAAAAATTACAAATTAAAACGTTGTATTTAGATGGATTTACTAATGCATGAAAAGTAGTCGCTTTAAATATCATCAGACGATCAACTCTTGAATTCATTGCATCACTTGAGAAAGAATATAACCATCTGACTAATGCCTTTTTGTTGTGCTTATAGTTATCAGGATAAGCTTTGTAAAAACGTTTAAAAAATAATATGGGTCAGTGAAAATCATATAGGTATTATATAAAAAGTGAGTTAGTGAAGCAGAAGTCAGCAGGAAGGTCTTCAAAAATACTGACAGACTTGACAAGTAATCTATCATTCAGTATGTAATAGTTCAGTTTATAAATTATTCAGTGGTCATTTTGTTAATTCTACTAGCACTCAGTACTCGCCTGCGGAACAGAATTTATTTTTTTTTATTCAATTTTTGCTTCCCGAAAATTACGTGGATTAAATGCTCTGCGTTTTAGAGTAGTTTTGTGTTCGTATATTGCATGAAAATATTATAGCTACATAAATATACTCGTCTTTCAATTAATTTACGTATAAAAAGATACATAATTACAGACGTATTACATGTTTGTTTAATTGTTCAAATAAATGATATCTGTTTTTAATGTGTCGGAACGCTACAGCTTGTAATTCTACGTTCTAAAGCGAATCATCATGACGTGTATTATTATTCTAACGATGTTTGTGAGTATCTTTTAAGTTTAATATTTTTATATTTTATATGTATTAATTTGCATCATATGCTGTTATTTTCTTAAATACTATCTTCTAGTTAATTATGTGAGCAGCGATTGCGTTTAAATTTTAAGAATTATCAGGTTCAGTAAAACTTGAAGAAATTGAAAGATTTTACAGTTTGGAAGAAACTCTTAGTATACGCTTACAAGGTCCAGCAATTCAATTACTCGTATATATGCTTAAATACCTCGATATGTTGACAAGCTCAATGTTTCTTTACACAGTATTACAGTATATATCTATCTAATAATACCTTTAAACGAGCAATTCTTTAAATATTTTTATATTTGTATATATTCAGGATCTCGGAAACGGCGTCAGCGATTTCCGTGAAACTTAGTATGTAGGTAATTTCGGGGACCACAAATCAATCTAACATCAAATCTTCATATATGTGAAATCTGAAAACCAAGGAAGTCATTTTCATAACAATTATATAATTTCTTGTGCAGTGTTTATAATATTCTGACAAAATCCTTCCGATAGACTTCTTTTTTTTAGGTGATTTCAATACGAGCAACATTATCTCTATTTGGACTGAAGCAATTTAATGGTATCCGCAACGTATACACGCTAGAACGCTAGATTTAGTGCTTCCCAAGTATTCTGTAGTAGTATGTGACGTTAGTAATGACGCGCTTGTACCAATGGAGGAAATTCATTATCTTTAATAGTTAATTTCACCAATAATAGTATCCTTCAATCGGCCCTAGGGCGAAAACATTTAATTACAGACATATTAATAATGAAATTGATATTAATAATGAAATTGAAAGTACTGACTGGCATCGCTTACTTTTGGATCTCTCACTAGATGACGCCGGCTTATAACTTTTTGATAAAATTGAAATTTAGTTATATACTTTGTAAGATTAAAAAAACCAAGGTCACCTTTTGGTCCTATTTGAAATCTAAGAAAAACATTGATTTCTATGCCAAGAATTCTGGTACCCAAAATATTTGACGCCTTTTCCAATTCATTCCTTTCTAATTTTGTCAATGACGACCATTTCTACATCATCGCAACCTATATGTGATATTTCTTTTTTTTGTCGATGGATCTGAAATAAAGAAACTTTTCCACGGTATTGACTTAATCAGATTACTTACCTGGAATCTTCTTATTGAAATGTGCTGATACCATATCGGTATTACTAGACCAGACTTAACTGAAACGATGCACAAAGGAGTTCAATCTGACGTAGTTTACATTGACTTTAGCAAAGCTTTTGACCATACATGTCACGAAATCCTTAAGAAGCTCTAGAACATATTGACAACCGAACTCAAGCTGTAGTCGTTAGCTAGTGGCATGCCCCAGGGTTCCTTAATTGGTCCTCCGTCATTCACAATATTCTTATACGGTGTCGACACCTAACTACACTCTTTTGTTCTTTGCGGAATGAACATGAAATTATTCGACAATAGTAGACGTTACAGTACTGCCAGAAGACCTACACAGACTACAAAAATACTGTAATTATCATAGTTTAGACCTAAATCCATCGAAATGTAGTATTACGGCCTTCATGCGAAAGCCGAATCCGATACACTAAATATCATTTTAAATGTGAATATATGCAGAGAAGGGACACAGTGCGAAACCTTAGAGTTCTACACAATACTAAGTTATTTTCGATGAACATATTAAATCAATTAGATCGGAAGTTATGATAGTACTTGGATTTCTAATGAGATGCTCTCCATCAAGTCAAAACCCCAAAAATACCTCATGCGCGGTCACTTGGAATATGCCTCTTAAATCTGGAATCCCTTGTACCATACATATATTTCTAGAATCGAAAATATCCAGAACAGAAAAAGTTTTTACACCCCTGGATAAACGACGTTTGATTGCTGACATTTCTTTCCTTTTAAGCGGTCATCAAACATTCTTTGACAAGGTTGCTTAATTACTTTTACGATTTTTATATTTTTATTCAGCACTTAATATCTTGTAATTATTTCGTTATTAATTAGGCAATATCATTAATTAGCTTTAAGTTGAATATAAAAACATTATGCAAGTCCACATAGTAATAAATCAAGTTCATTATACCTGTGAATA